>JANRGW010031750.1:999-42574 GCA_024733675.1 Psilopsiagon aymara | reverse complement strand
GGGGGGGGGGGGGGGGGGGGGGGTGGAGAATAAGGGGTGGAAGGAAGAAGAGAGCAGCTTAAAGACATAAGGCCAAGAACTTCATTGTTGGACCTTGGGAAGCACGGCAACTTGCTGTCCTTTCAGAAAGCCCCATGACGTTTCCAAAGAAAAGCTGCTCAGTAACTGAGAAAGCCATAAAAACCAGCTCTTGCTACAAGGCCTCTTTTCCCCTCCCTTTCCCTTTCCCATACCCTCTCAACACCAGTTTTACCAGGGAAAAGGAGCATTCCCCCAGCAGAAATCGCAGGGCAGCAGCTTTATACAGCAGACCAGGCAGGGGAACACCCTACTTGGAAACAATGGAGTTTACATAGGGCAGCAAGCAGTGGCCAAGCCACTGGAGAATCCCCAGCATTTTAACTATTCTTTGCACATAAGATCCTTTCTGTCCCAACTGCAAAGGCAGTCTGGATGTCTGAGCCAAATGAAAACAAGGAAATCTGCTGTTTACAGCAAAACACAGCCTACACTCTTTTTTTGTTCACTGAGGAAGCAAATCACATCTCTTGTTGAGGAAAAGGTGATAGGAAAACATTCCAAGTTGGCAGCAGGGGGCAAAAAGTGAGGGCCTGCTTATCAAGAGCAGTATCTCAAAATAAGGGATGAGAGAACCTTAAGTTGTGGCTGATACCACTAAGACAACAAATCCAGTATTAGGTCTGCAGTCATGATTAATATACCCAGCTTCCCACACAGGTTAGTTCTGTGGGATTCTCCAGCTGGGTTGCTCACAGAAGCACAGCATCCTTCTTGGTCCTTGCAGCATTTGCACCTTGTGTGCCCATCATGTAAGGGCACACAAACTGGAGACCTTTTTTTATACAAAGAACATCAGAATCACACCCACGAGACAGAGGCATTAGGAAGACACATCACTTTTCAAAGGAAACAGAACTGAACTGGGTCAAAAGAGACTCTTCTAAATCACAGGAGATTTCTATGTATTTTCTCCCCATTTTAAATATGTGGCTTATGCTGAGAGAAGCCAACAGATAGAGGTTAAAACGGAAGAATTCAGGTGCAAGTATATTTTGGAGAACAAGTCTGAAGCAGGAAAAACCTGAAAAAGCAATAATTCCAAGAGATGCTGAGGACAGCATTTCACTACTGCTATAAATTCCCTCAAAGAAATTAACTCAGAAGCGATTTAGCAAAGAATATGGAGGCAGAAAGAAAAATAATTTGGCTCTGGTTCTTGGGCTACTACCAGCCTCTTAAAATATGTATTTTTATTATTATAGACCCAAGTGTAGGCAGTTTTTCACAGCAACGGCTGCCATGACCTGGGACACAATAACCAACCAGAATTGGTTTGTTCACAGTCTGAACTGTGAACAAAATATATTGAAGAACTACTTCTCCATAGTTGGGTTAAAAAGATCTAAGAATGTACAGACCATCTGATGACAGATCCAAAGAGGAGGCACTCTACTGTAGCAAAGAAAATTTAGAAGGAGAACACCTAACACCACAGTGGACAAAACGCAAAGAGCAGACTTCGTGGTGCACGGAACAAGCCCCAGTCCTACTCTTGCAGGAAGACACAGGAATCCTAGAGAAGAGTTTTCAAAACTATGAATGAAGATTTTTATTGAATTTTGCATCATTATTGGTTTGGGGGTGTTAGGACAGGGAAGGGCATGCTCAGCACTGTGCTGAACTGCACATCTGCACTGAACAAGACTGCAGGAAGATGCTGTGGTTCCCAGCTATGTCACTGCTCTTGACTGGTAGCAGGAAGCATAGGAAAAAACTGAATTCCCCACAAGAGAATTCCTATGCAGTGAATGAATTGCAGGACTTAAAAAATCAAATACATAGACTGAGTGAAATTAAATTTACAACTAAGCAGAAGATCAAAAGAGCTGTTCCAGTAAGGAAGAGTCAATATTCAACACATTTAAATTTAGCTGTACAACAAACAGAAGGCGAAGGTGAAGTCAGCCATTGCACAAGCTTCAGCAGCACAATCAGGAAAGTGTCTGCAAAGGGCCAGCACTATAAGTGCGCTTATAGAAACCCACTCTTCCCAGGAGGAACCAAGGGAAAAGACAGCCATATCTTTCTCTCCTATGTGCTCCCAAATGCATCCATGTCAAATGCCCACAAGATTTATAGATAAGTGAATCACTAGAACGGTAAGTTGCTCAAGAAGTGGAATTCCCCACAGAGCCATGACTCTTGCCAACTTCCACAGGCATTTTATCTGCTTACAGACAATGGGGTTTTAATGATGTTGCCTTCTGCCTTTCTTTAACACTCCCATATCCTCAGTAATGGGTACATCTCTTGGAGTGAACAAATCACTGATTGATCTCTGTCCAATTCTGCTGTATTCAGTGAGCATGGCCGGCAAATGGTTCCTCTGGACCAGAATGAAAAATACTCTTAGAGTTGTCAGGAGGAAAAAAAGGCAAGTTGAACATTACGGAAAGAAGTCCTTCCTCTACTGAACTGAGGTGACCAGCTATAATGGCACATTCAAATGAGAGGTTTGCAATGAGAACATGGTCTGTACCACGAGTCAGGACTCAGAAAGTGCCTCAAGTCAACTTTCTTCTATCCAAAAACAGACCAAAAAAACCCAACCCAATAACCTTACTCCGCTGTAAGGAGGAGGATTACATGGTAAATCACAGGATTACTCCACTGTGATTACCTTGGCCTTAATGTGCATCCAAAGACAAGCAAAACACCCAGTTACAGAGCAATAGCCTATAATTAGGGCTGAGATTTGATGAAGGCATGTTAGGATAACTCAGAAAGCAGTAATTTCAAAAAGCAAGCAGCAAGTGGAAATATCACCCTTATTTTGTATCTAGAGTAACCTTTATTTTTTCAGAGTAGCACTTTTATGGTCAATGTCTTACAGTTCAGAATCTCCATAGCAAGATCGAGACTTGCAGCAAATGGATAAGAATCACCACAACTTATTGCCATTATGTCCTGTCTACAGGCAGGAGAGGAAAGCAGCCCACTCACAGAGTCCTAACTTCCAGTCCTCTACCGTGGACTCACTAGAGGCTGAGGTCACTGTAGAAGAGCAGGACATGCCGCAGTTCAGTTTGCCACAAAAGCAGTAGCAATAAAACTTAATGGGAAAATTAAAGCAAGTGTAAGATCTGCAGAATTCTTCAGGATTGGTGTAGTGTTACCAGCACAGCTCACACTGAGGCAACACACTTAGTATTCATCATTCAAGAAGAGCTTACAACATTGAACAGCAGTAACTAGGTGATTACTAACTGCTAATACACAGTTCAAGGAAAAGCCTACTGCTATGTCAGAACAACATGCTTCCCTTCTATGACAAGATAACAACCCCAAGGAATACGGAAGCGGCAATGCATGTAGCATCTGGACTTCAGCAAGGCTTTTGACAGCAACTTCTGTACTACTTCCATAACCAATTTGGAAAAAATTGTGTATTCAGAACTAGCTTAGATCAGTGTATACAACTTATTGAAAAGAACATACTCAAAATTGAAAAAAGAGTTTGTCCAGAGCCCAACAGTATTCAACACGGTTATTTATTACCTACATGATGCACTATATGGTACCGTTATTAAAGAACTTGCTACTGGAGGAAGGGAGTTGGAAACCCTATTACACTATCAGAAGATAAATCAGAACGGTCTTGAGAAATCTTGGGGGCAATCCACAGAATGGATTTCTTCTTATTTGTTTTGTTAAAGACAAATGCAATGTACACTTTGATAGGAAACTTCATCTATACAAGATCAAAAAGTTATTTGCTCACCAGAAGCTCTGCAGAAAGTAGTCTGGAGCAATGATGTGTCAGGAAGCAAACATACACCAATCATATATTTAAAAGTCAAGTTTCATAGGCTGACATACAGAACAAGAGTATCTTTGGTAGGACAGGTAAGGCAATTCTTCCCTCTCTAGTCAGCACTGACATGGCCTCAGTTAGAATCTAATGCCTAGTTTTGGGCATCGCACTTTAGAAAGGTATGAAACAACTGGAGCAAGTCCAGGGAAGGAGGAAAGAAAAATAAACATGAAATAAAAAAAAAGACTGAAGGTCTAGAAAACATGACATATGAGAAAAAGATTGAAAGAACTGGGTTTGTTTAGTCTGAAGAAAAAGAAGACTAAGGAGAGACATGATAACAGCCTTCAAATATGTAAAAGCTTGTTACACAGAAAGAAAAACTACTTTCCACATAAACTCTGGATAGAATTAGAAACAACAAGCTAAGATAGCAGCAAAGTATGTTTTCCCTAACGTCTAACTGACAGGAAAATTAAACATTTGAAAGATTGCCACTAGGGGCTGTGGGAGCACTAGAGTTTTTTAAGAACAAACATTCCTGGAACCAACCAGGTATAAAAGGTTTTCAGGACTGCTGAATGGACCACGTGACTTACTAAGGCCTTATTCAACACACTTTGATTCTGTGTTGTAGGCATAAAACTTGATTCCTTTATTGCTATTTGTGACCACTCGTTGAGTTTAGAATGACTGGTCTCTTTATCTTACAAGAAAAACTGTTCTTTCTAAGGAAGACAAGAACTGCTCGGCAGAAAATGCAAGAACCACTGACATTCCCCCAAACTGTCTTTTCCAAACCACGATACAACAGGAGACAAGCCTTACAGATGAGGAATAAACTGCAGAATTGTCCCAGGAATGTGATATGTTTCTGTTTTCAGTGCGGTTTACTTATAAAAGCAGTTTTCCTCTTCTGCATATGATTTACCCTGTGAGAGGCCTGGCAAGAAAAGATGTAAGAAATGATAAAAAGGAGAGATGATGGAAGTGAGTGAAGTTAAGGCCAAAATAAAAAGTGACATCACCTACTAAATTAAGTGCAACAAGTCTTATGGGACAAATGAAGCTCAATAACTAGCTAATACGTGTTTTAGTCATTCTGAATATTGCCAAGCAATACATTTACTGGCCAATATATTAATCAGTGCAAATTGCTGTAGAAGGTGACCACACACTCTGATGTAAAAAAGCTTTCTCTTGAAAAGCTGCTACTAAGGTGCTTTGTATTTTGTGAGGTCCCAAGCTTGCAGAAATTGCTGCTTCATCACATACAGAACAGGCTACAGAAGCTAGTCCAAGGGTTTGCTGTAAGGCACCTTTCCTCTTCCAGGTCTTCAGAGGATGGGCACAAATGCTTACAAAGCTGAAAGTCAGGAGCCCAGACAAATGCCTTTAAGAAGTTAACTACACTGACAGATAAGAGTTATGCAAAAGAAAGGCAGTGCAATGCATCACAGGTTTCCCAGACAGGGATATTTAACAGTGGTTTGGTTGAAGGTGGCAGTTTGGTATTTTGTAATGTTTTCTTAACTAAATTAACTCAAATTAGACCTCAGCTAGGTCCCTAGAGGCTTTGTTGATTTAAAGATCCTAATATAGAGATTATTAATGGTCCAATTGTTTTGCTCAAAGCAGCTTTCAGCAATGTGAAATTTCTCTAGAAAAAAAACAGAGGACAAACTTCCTTGGTGCTTTGAAAGTAGATAAAAATCCATGCCCCCTCCCTACAGGTCAGTAAACAATAGAGTTTTGGTTTGAAGCTGTGCCTTATTTTGCCTTTTCCTATACTTCTAAACAAAAATATTCCTTTACTCCATCACCCTCAATTTTTTTATTTATTTATTTTCTTACCACTGCCAGAACGGGCAATTTGCTTCCTGACTTTTGTTTTTAGAGCAAGTGGCCACTGTAATAGGAAGAGCTGCCATCGTAGTCCACCCTCCTTTAACTATGGGCATGTTCTGAATACAGCACTTAAACAGATACATCAAAGAGTGCCAAGAAGAGGAAACAGAAGATAAGTGTGGGGAAAACAAACAGCAGCTCATTCCCACTGCAGAACGTTAGATGAGCAGACAAGAGTAATGCACCACCCAAGGAGCAGGGACAGCTCTGCATGGGCAAGTGGCTGGAAACACAGCACACTTTGGTGAACATCTGGGCCAGGATGCAAAGGAATGGGACAGGATAGTGCACAGAATTTGTCAGAGAAACTGAAGCAAGTCTGACGAGTATTTTGTGAACCTTCAGAAAACATCTGCTCTCTCACAGCATGCTAGGTGAGACATTACTCCTCTCTCGCCCCCATCCCTCTAAGGCCCAGGGAGGTTTACCAATATTTGGATGCTTCAGAAGTCGGCAGATTCGAGCTTCACGTTCCAGTTTCTGGTGATCTGGAAGAGAGTAAGAAACAAGACAATAAGCACCACGACTCTGAACTAAGCTCTTGTTCCTATTCAACCAAGAAAGGACCACATTAACCCAGCAAACATCCAGAAGGCTGGAAATTGCTGGAACATGACTGTCCCCTAAAACCTCGCAGCCATTTCAGTCAAGGGCTAAGCAACTGAGGCTGCAGGAGGATCTTCAGTCCTGCTGCAGAGTAGCACTAAAGTATTATTCTCTCCTGGGATTCGCAGTAAGTAGAAGCAGAGTCAAACACACCACTCTCCTGTCAGCTTCAAAAACATGCCAAACCACTTCCAGTGACATCCCTTCCAAGACATACTCCCTTCTCCAAGGCTGGAGAGAAGTCTCTGAAGAAACAGCCCACATGAAATGGGAAGAGGACCTGCTTCCAAACCAGACAAACACTGGGGAAGAAGGGAACAGTAGGAGGGAGAAATACACAGCTCCTGCTAATGCACAGCCATTCACATAAAGTAGGGAACTCTGCCAGCTCCAGTGAACTGTAAAGGTAACCATACTTCAGTACTCATGGACAGACTCGCTAGTGAAATGCTGATCAAGCACCTTGAGGTTTCCAGGCAAGAAGTTGTGCCCAAATGCTAAGTGTGCTTATTCCAGCCCAAAGGCAACATCAGTTCGAGCACAACTGTCATCTGGATTAAAGGCAAAATAATCAAGGAGAGTAAAGAAATGATTTCTCCTCCCTATAAATGTAATGTGCATGAGTGAAGCAAAGGAGAAGGAGCTAAAGCATTTCTGCTCATCTCAGCCAAGAACCAGGGAGCCTTCTAGCCACTGAGGTTCAGTCAGGAGATTTTTCACTACAGCAACTACCGAGTACTGAACTTCCACTATAAAGTTCCCATCCTCTCAAGTGAAATGCTCACATTGGACAAGCACAGATGAACTAAAAGGATCCAAGGGAGGCAAATCTTTCAGGCAGCCCTGGCAGCTGGTATGCTCTAGACTTTCAGGGATGTAGATGTCTAGAATACGGCAAGGACTGCCATTCCTGCCCAGTCCAGCCATCAAAAGAACATAGTAAGGGGAAGCAGCAGTTCCCGGCTGCTCTTGGCATTTCTTCTGCAGCAGATCTCCAGCACACAGGCTTAAAACCACACCTTCTCTGTATCCCCTGTGACACACAATTCCTCTGCACAGGTATAACCGTGACCCTTGGCTGTTTGGGCTTCTCAGCAGAGCATTGCTAGGAATGCAGCATCCTCCAATTTATAGGAAACCCACTAGAGACCCACTGCAACATAGCCACACTGCACAGCTCTGCCTGAGAACAGCCTGTGCAGCTCCAGGGTCTCTGCACTGTCTTTCCTTCCCTTTGTAAAGGAGCTTTGGGCATCTGTTCTCTTCCCTATGAGTAGAAGACTGAAAGTCAGCCAGATCTCAGCTGAGAACACTTTTCTCTCCCAGGCTGGGAATAGCAGCACAGGGCACTGCAGGATTTCTGCCTTCTTTCTCAGTGCTGAACTGTAGAAAATGTCCCAATTAATACTTTATTGGGCCGAGATTGCTTACATCCTCATCTGTTACTGTTCAGGGATGCGGGAAGGTAAATTACTCCTTTCATCTCTCCTTCCTTCTCAGTCCTGGAAATTATTGTTGTTGTTGCATGTATTTTACAGTTCTATGCCAGAAACACTTTCCAATAAAGTAGCAGGCAGCAAGAAAGCCTGGAAAGCTTCCACGCTCCCAGGTCCTTGGTGCAGTGCAAGCACTTTCTCACCTGCATTGCTTGGGAGGAGAGGGGGTGCTTTGGCTGTTCTTTTAGCAGCATCTTTCTCACAAACCAAGTTTTGCAAAGCACAGTTACAGGGTAACACTGTGCTGCATACTCTGCGCTCAGGCAGATTCTCACAGCAGGACAACAGTTGAAGATAAACTAACCCCAGCCTGCTTGCATGGATGGGTCTCGCAAATTCCCCACTAACCCTCCCAGCTCTACTTGGAACTCCTACAGAAGGGGATCCTTCACCCACCTGGATCACGCTGCCCTCATGCGCAGTTACACTTGCTGAGGATCTGTTCCCAAGTACAAGGACACGGGGAAGCAGACAGCAAAAACAGCTGAGCAAAGGGGGAAGGAGAGGTAAGAGCTCACCACGTGCTGCTCAGCCATCGAGTCCTGACAGCCAGGACAGACAGCTGATAGGAGCAAGGCTCAAACAAAATGACATAACCATCAAAATGCCATGGGAGATGTAAATCAGGAGCAATTGCTCCCCTGAAATACTATACCATGGTGCAGAGGGAGGGGAGCGGGCAGGGCAGCAGTGATCATGGGCAGCAGCCACACCAGAACTTGTGACAAGAGGTCATCACCCCACACTCCAGCCCTCCAGCACCACACAGCCTGGCCAGAGACCAGAGGAGGAGCACAGCTCCCTGGTCACAAGGTACAGGAAACTATTTCTGGTCAGGGTGAAAGCATACCACACTCTTCTGTCTCCAGGGCAACAAAACAGGCCAACTCAAGCACAACTCGAAGAGTGAAAGCACACTCCAGCCTGGGAGCACCAGCCCACAGCAGCCAGCCGCCACAACTGAGAGCAGCGAAAGGTCAGGCTGGGAGGGTTTCCTGACGCAGGTCCTGGAGGAGCACAGATCCTGTTCCTGTAGGATCACCCATCCCGTTGCAGGTGGCACCAGAACACAGCCTAATCTGTGACTTGAGAAGAGCCTCCCCACCGCAGCTCCAAAGACAGACCCTTTCTAATCTCTCTTCATCACCTACTGGCTTTTGGCATAATGTAAGCATCCGACTTTCATTCCAGGGATCAATGGCAGAGCCGATTCGGTACTTGTGAGGAACAACCTGGTACCTAAATGCATAAGGAATAATCACAGAGCTGCATTTTTTCTACCTCTCTTCAGTCTAACAATGATTATTCTCAGTAGGAGAGAGAAATAAAACAAGATTCTGTTGAGTCCAGCAGAGCAAAGGCTGCACTTTAACACATCTCTTACATGAACTGGGTCTCACTGAGCCTTAAAAAGGCAGTGTTCTTAACTGCATTAGAATAATGATGAAAAGATGACGTGAGTTCAGATCCCTGCCACACCAACAGCCTGTAAAACAATTTCTCCTCCCTCTGCCCAAAAGATCAAACTTATTTCTGCAAGCCATTTGTGGAGTGAAGGTGTTTATTCTTAATGCACAGAAGAAGTACACCTCGTAGTTAACAGAAACACAGTACCACATCTGACCTATCTTACAAGATCCCAGGCCTGGGACATTAGGCCTATTACCCACCTTTCACAAACTATGAAATCCAGTCAGCAGTTTCCATAATTTGCCTAAAACACAGCACATCCTTCAAAAAACATAAGGGTTCACATTCAAGACTTCAAGTGACAAATAAAGCCATACACCCACAGAAACTACTCTTAATGTTAGTTATCCTTCCTGTAAAAATTTAGCACCGCTGTTCCAAGTCTGAATTCATCTACCTCCTGCTTCCAAATATTGGATTTCATTAAGCTCTTTTCCTGCTATGTTACAGAGCTGTCTAGCCCTGAACAATAGCTGATGCTTAAAACTTAAGTACAGGATATTACAAACACTCATCTAATATTCATTTACTGTTTTCCAGCCAAAAAAAAAAAGAGATTCTTGCTATTTGGACAATTCTATCTACAGTCTGAAACAATGAGTGTCTACATGGACAGAGAAGTGCAGTCTACATAGCTCTTTTGTAGCAAAATTTAAAGTGCAAATGCTTGAGGAGATGGTGCTTAAAAACTGCAGAAGAAAACCGCATGTTTTGTCCACAAACCAAAGTGTAAATATCTATTTCTCGTATTAGTCCTTTATATGAGACCATTTCTGCATCTTGGTTCATTATGTGAGACTATGTTTAACCCAAGTACTTTTAACATTACTGCTCTGCAAATACTGTGCTGTCATTCTAGTAACGTTAATACCGGGTTTCTTCAGAGCACACCTGCTAAGAAATTGCCTGTTCAGAGAACTGGGATTTCTTCCGAGTTGTGTTTTGATTTGCCTAGGGATTTACTTTAATAGAAAACCAAGGATGATCGTTTTAGCATTATGTGTGGAAGTTAAGGACCTGCTTCATTTTCTACAAACACGTAGGGAATGGAATGCTTGTGCACAATGGATGGACAGAAGAAGATGCGCACAATAACATCACAGCTGTAAGAGTCTCTAACTTAGCAGGTTAAAACAAAAATAACGCTGTCTGAGTACAGAAGACAGCAGACCAAACCCATGATAGTCTGGCCTTTATGTCCTAAATGCATCCAACTTCAGCAGATAAACAAGATAACATGATGTAAAAAGTGTACCCAACAAATAAAACCCAACACCACGCAGCCTTACTTCACAAAAATCTGGCTATCTCCAGCAGAGAGGGGAATATAATTAGTTTTATATTAAAGTGCATTTCTTACTCTTTTGTAAGAAAATCCTTTCATTGCCTGGCTACTTCAGTCTGTTACCCAAAGATGCAGTGGCAGCGATTGATGAATAACATAAGACCTAGCTTCTGGGCTCCATTCTTCTCCAAGGAATCAGTTCCTGGGTTTTTATTCTAGCCACACTCCCATGACTTCTTCACAGGAGGCTTTTTTTTCACCAGGCCTTTCTGCTGCAAGGGTACCCAAGGCCTGGAGCAGAACATTTTCAGACACACAGACACAGGGCACAGGACATCTATAAATTCCAGCAGTTTAGAGTTGTCAAGTGAGAACATTTACATAACCAAAAAAACAAGATGAAGAAAAAGGTCACTGTTGCCTGCTCAGCCTGTTAGGAAGCTGTGCTGGGGAGAAGGAGCTGCCAGGGAAGCACAGGGAGATCTGTCTGTGTGGAGCCGAGGTACACTTGTAAAAGGCAGAGTCTGGACAGGACACTTGCAATAGACCTGAAAAGATCAGTCCCAAGCAAACAGGGTGAGGGCTGAACTTGAGCCGGGAGAAGAAGATGGTGAGGTGTCAGGTGCCGACACTGCCACCCTGCACAGCATGGAATCCTCCAGCTTCAGACAGAGCTGCGATGCCCTGACTGACTTCTGCTCCCGAGAGAGACAAGGGGAGGGTTCTGTTTCAGCTGCAGCAGCTGCCATGCTGACATGCTTTCCAGCCAGGGTCTGGTCACAGGATCCTCAAAGGACCAGTGACCAGGGAGGTTGAAAGAGATGTGCCTTTTGCTCCCCCCATCCTCTCCACCTGCCCAAGGAACACTGACATTCATTGCTCTAGGAAAGAATGTCAGTCTAACTACATCTATTCCAGATGGTTCCTTCACCTGACAAGCAGGAGAGGGCATTAAAGACTAATTGAAAGAACAGATAGAAGAGTTATTGAAATAAAAGAAACCACAGTTTATCAGTGAAATGATTAATTTCACACCTACCCGAAAACAAGGTGGGAAAAGTTAATTCTACCACAGTTTCTACAACAAACATTACAAATACAGCACTGTGTCACAGCAGTCCAACATGCAACAGAGCACACCCATTGCAGCATTTACTGGCTTAGTTTACCAAATTGCAGCTATATTGAGGTCCTCTGGCTAAAGCTTACTCTTTATTTAGTACACCTGCCTTAGGAGAGAAAATAAAGAGGGAAGGACAGTGATTTTAGCAATCTAAAAGTTTAGGCACCCCAATGGAAGGCAGATTTTTTCCTAAATGCAGTAAAAAGCAGCAGCAACAAAACTAACCGTTAGTTGTGAATCATCTCTGTTCGATGAGAAGATGCATCACAAAGAAAGAAAACAACCCTTGCTCCTCCCTTTACCAATACGTAATCTTCCTACTCTTAGCTGGAATATACAATCCAGTGCTTAATAACACACTCCACCTGTTTTCATCCTGCACTAGGACCATGTTCTATTGTTACTGTTAAAGGAGGCTTGAAGCTATCATTCCTATGGGAACACATTCTAGATGACATTTCTGAGAATGGGAAGAGTCCGGAAGAGGAATCAAACCCAAAGTAATAAATTCAGTTTGATTGCTGTCATCATGCCAATTCCGGGAGATAGTCAATTGGTGCCAGCTGCTAAGATATCCTTTGAGTTGCTTCAAGACAGAAATCGAATTTGCATCAAATACATTTTGTAGTGTGAGACCAGTCTGAGCCTTCAGGTTCCTCTATGCTCTTCTTTGCTTGTTTAAATTTAAACTTCCTCTCCGAGACATTCCCAGCAGAAGAGAGCTAGCTCCCTCATCCCACACTTCAACCCACAGACCTTCCTCCATATTCTCTTGTTTTTCCAACAAGACCATGCTACAGAACAGCTGAGATCTCTCAGCATTTGCAATAGGGTAGCACAGGACGGTATGCCATGCCACACCACGACTTTAAACATGAGTACTAGCAAGTCTCAGATCACCATTATTTCCCCTGTTTGCAGAAGTTATCCCAGGCCTTAAGAACAACTAGACACCCCTGTACATTCAGTATACCCTTTCTGACAAGAGCTAACGGCGGATACCTAAAGAAAAATAGAAAGAAAATAAGTATATAATGACACTTCCCAAACACTCTCCCTCCCTCCAGCTATTTGCAGCTCAGGACTCTGACACTTCCATTTCAGTGTTTCTGCATTGCCATTTCAAAGACCAAAATGGATGTTTGAAACAGCACACTAACCACAACGCAGGTGACATCTCCGAAAGCCAAAGTCTGTTCTCCAGCCTCCCAGTGCAGAACGACACCAGGGGCACAATGTCCCAAGTGCAAGAGCAGATACACCCACCCTCTACCAGCAGCAGCAGCAGCAGCTCTGGTGCAGCAACTGTGCAAGAGTCAAAGTCACCAAGGGGAAGGAAGACACAGCTGGAGCGAGCAAGCAAAGATGAAAGAGTGAAGCTCCAGTTTTCCCACCCAGTGAATGCTAGAGAAACAAGACAGTGGTGAGATCTTCACCACTTGCCTTCAGCTATTGACAAAGTCAGAGGTTCAAGTGCCAACAGGACACAATAAACAAATACAAAACTTCGTTCAAGAAATGCCAACAGAAGTACTTTCTGACAAAGCCCTTTCTCTAGTAAAACCACTAATATTATTACCTTGGAACAGCCTTTTCCCACACTCTCATAAGCTCCAGGAACAAACAACTCCACACATTAAAATATAATACTACCTTATGTACATACACACATGGATCTTAAAGACAGCCAGAAAGCTCACACAGCTGCAACAAGCTGTGTTTCCACATGCCAGTATTTGTGAAGCCCTTGGTACTACTGTACTGCAAAACCAAAACAAATAACATAAAAGGAATGAACTACATGAACTTACAACAGTTTTTTGGTCAAGTAACATAGAAATTAGACTATCAACACCAAGCGTACAAGTCGAGACTACTTACACAGTTATGTTTTTGTCTCTGACAAGTACTCTGAAGAGTAGGCTAGGGAAATTGTATTCTCTTTTCATTATCTTGTACTTACTCTGCAGAGATAATCTAAATGGAGACAGATATGAACAACAGTGACAAAAGGAAAGAAGGTACCAAAAATACCTAAATGGGATGGATCATTTTATAAAAGTCACAGTGGGTACCTTTGCCACTGCAGTTTGTACACTCAGTGTAACACAAACCTGCCTTTTATTTCCAGAAGTGTATTTTTCAGTTTATCAGGTGGACCTGGTAAGGGAAGGAGAATTCCTGTCCTCTTGTTTTAAGCAGAAATGCACAGCCTGAGCATTGCCTACTTTGCACAGCATAAAGCAAAACAATGCAATGCGCACATTAAGAGGAAGGGGGGAGCTTGGGCTCTCACAGACACCAGCAGCTTTCCAGGAACTTCAGGAGTCAAAGGAGGTCAAATTACTGAATCAGCACAGGCTCACAGCTATAGGTGAGAGTCATCTTGGTCACAGTTAGCAATGTGAACATGAAACACATGGGAGTTAAGTGTGCTCAAGCTGGACATGCTATCCTTTGCCTACAAAGGCACAGATAAAGCCAGATTGGGTGTTTTTGTTCTTCAAGAGAATTCCCACCATTCCACTTAGGCTCTTCCCTACAGCAGATCCCATAGTTTGATAAATGGCACTGCTGCAAAGCAACATGAAATTTGAATGCATGTACATGCACCAGAATACAGAAAGGGAAGGAGCAAGCACCCCAGCAATCCACTATGTAGGCATAATCATTGCCTTCACATCTGAGATTAACTCGGAATAAGGACAAGAAACCTCCTCAGAGCTTGTTACAGCACTTATTGCAGAATACTGTCAACCCCTTGAGAAGACATCCCTTCACAGCATCCACTGCTCTTCCCCACAAGTCACAGGCCCCCAGAAACCCTGTTCTTCAGGCTGTTTCAAAAGCTGTTCCCAGTCTTATTCAGCCAAAAGCAATAGGCCAAGTTGAGCACAGTGGATTCAGCCTGAAGCCTTGGTGTCAGTGCAGCCACCGAAAAATGAGCCAGAACCATGACTGCGTTAGGAGGGTAGAGGATATGTGTCTACAGAACAACTGACAGGCCAAAGCACCATTCAGCCCCAGTCAAACTCTTCAATAAGCTCTGACATGACACAGGTCAATCCCCACATACAAGCCCGGTCTACACCTCCTCTCAGGGTACACCAGTTCCTCTTGCTGGCAAGAGGAATGCCTTGTTGTCTCCCTGGTCATCCTTCCCACACTGCCAGTGGGATATACAAGACCTGTGCCAACTTCACTTTATTCTGTGTCTGCTCCTCCCACCAACTAACACTTCCATTATGAAAACCAATGAAGAATTTCCAAGAGCCTCTGATCTGAATTTCATTCCCCCTCTTTCTTCCTGCTACAGCCATCAGCTTATTTTGTGCCACTGTGATGGAGGCAAGTCATAGAGGGAACATCCCTTTTGGGTTCTGTGGTAAATAGGTGCAAAGGAAACATTTCACCACCAAGGTTACCTTCCAAACTGAGTTCTAGGCTAATGTCTACAGTCACAGAAGTCAGTACCTACAGTCTACTGCAATGATCAAGAACCCTACCAACTGATCATTAAAAATAACCACCAATTCACCAGCTCCACCTGCTTCACTGAGTACTGCAAAGAGCGCAATTTTTTGCTTCTGTAAGACTTCTCCCTTGCTCAGGGTGGGATGAAACACAGGGAAAACCAGTGCTGCAATGGGAGGTACCAGGAACCATTCCTGCAGCAGGGCATTGTAGCTCCCCTCCGAAGCAACATATCCTCCAGCTGACAGCAACAAAAATACAGGCACCTTCCTCCTGACCTGCAGCAATGGAGAACAGACCACGAACACCAACAGGCAGATACAAGCACAGCAAAGGGCAGGAATTCTTTTATCTTGTTTTATTTGCTGTGGCCAGGAGGCGTTAACTGCACCGACCACAGTCCTGACACAGGAAGAAATGTGGTGTAATTGCACTCCCCCAGGAATGGTGCAACTGCCATGCCACCCAGCCTCGTGGGCCATTTGCTTGAAGGCCTCCACCAGGCTTGTGACGAGCCTAACACTGGCTTAGTGTAATTTCAAAAGCTTGAAGAGCACCTGCATCCCAGGGAAAGGAAGAACTGTGGGATACAAACACAACTAGCAAAAGGAATCATTCAGAAGATGCTGAGCACCACAGCTTGACTGGTCAAACAACTTCCCCCCTCTTGCACTAAGCCAGAGCAAAAATTAGTGCAGCCCTCTGCCACAGTCACTTCAGACCCTGCATCCTGTACGAAGACTGACCGTCAGTTCAGAGTTACCTGCCTAGCCTAACTCCCCAGACACAGTCCCCCATCCCACCTGCATCAGAGCCCTCCCCTTTCTCCCCCCATGCCCTGCATGCAGCACCTCCCACCTCCTTCCCCTGGTAGGGCTGTGGTTCAGCACATTCCCCTCCATTTTGCTTCCTGCAGCTCGCACTTTCCTCTGCAGCCCCACATCCTGCAGCACATATTCTCCCAAACCCTTGTCCCACAGCACCAATGTTCCCCCAGCTTCCTGCAACTCAGCAGGAAGCCATCCCTCCCTTCTCCTGCACACAGGGAGCCCCAGCCCAGCCCTCCCATCCCTGATTTCCCATCTGCAATGGCACCATTTATTTTTTTAACTGCATTTTACAAGTAAATCACGTGCTCAGCTGCTAGTTTGGGTGCGGAGCCAAGAAACACTCCAGCGCAAGGGGGAAGGGAGATGATGTAGTTTGTATTTCATGTGACCAGCTTACCAGCAACTTCACCGAGACCAAGAGCATAATCTCCCCATGGCCCCCCTTCACCACCAACCCTTTCCCCCAGCCACTCTCACAGCAGAGATGCGGAGCCCACGCACAAGGGGAGAGGCTGGCATCTCATGTGACTACAGCAACCTTGAAGTCGGTGGAGAGGTGACACCAGCTTTGCACCCCAGCTGACTGTGTGAAGGCTTATGCGCAAGGAGCCGATCTTCCCTGTGAAACAGCGAAAACTGGTGGTGGGAAAACCAAACCCAATACAGTACTAAAGGTAGCGCAGAGGGGAAGAGCATGCCCTGCTGCTCCACAGGTAGTGTAGTGTTCCTCAAGAGAGCCCCAAGAAATGCTGCCTTCCCAATAACATCTGATGGCAACTCACAAGCCCATCTGCATCTCTGAGCACTTGGTCTGGGGCAGGGTTACAGAGAGCACACTGCAGTCTCCCATGCAGAGAAAGGCAGAAGCTGTGGCTTAGGGGTTGCAGGGGCAGGAGGCTGCAGTTACAGTGCAAACTTACACGCACACCACACATAGCTATATTGGGTTTGGTTGGAAAGCTGGCAGGGAAGGGAGCGGTTTGGATCTAAGAGGCTGCCTGTAGCATACGCGTTTAAACAGCATCCCAATGGACTTTCACAGAGAAGGGACAAGTGAGTTTGAAACACAGAGTCTACATTTTAGAGGGGTTCCACACACTTTCTGCAGCGAGGTGGGCAGGACAGCATGCACAGCAGTGTCTCTTAGCTCACACACAGCTGTGCAATAACATTTTTCTAAGGTGCCCTTTGCAGAGCTCTCTTTGGTTGTCCCCAGACCTGCAGGTCACAAGCAGAGATTTTGGGGAAACAGGCACTCCAGTAAATTGCTGGAGAAGACAGATACTTAAATGAGGGGGGAGGGAAGAGAATGATATTAGTAAACAAGCCCCATAGAAGAACAACTACTTCCAGGTACCTAACAAACATTTACTAATCTGCTTGAAAACCCCTGAGGCACAAGAGGGTTTTTTCCCATCTTTAAAGAGATGTAAGAGAAAAGCAGAGGCACTGAAACCGGAGACCACATCAGTGACAAATCAGTGAACAAACTTAGATCTTCAGAATTCAGGCCTCTCACTACCACGGTTTTCATCCTTCTGCAGAAAAAGACATGAAGATGGAAACAAGGCAGTTCAAATCAAATGGGTTTTGAGTAGTCTCTCAAAGCAAAAACTGATGGGGCAACATTAGCACTGCTGAGATACCTCTGAGATCTCTCACTCCAGGAAGCACAAAATCACATCTCCATGCCCTACTAGGACCTAATGGATTTTTATTTTAAGGTCCAATGTTCAGAAATGGAAAAAATAAAAACTAAGATTTTAAAAACTAGCATTTAGCTTGCTTGGATGGAACTGCCACCCGACAAAGCCTGCACCTTGCTCGACAAGAGCACTGCCTGAAAACAGCTGTCTAGACATTGAAGCTCTAGATCTGGCCTATATGGTGAGCACAACAGCTTGAAAGTAGTCGCCTTGCCCCATCACCATGCCTGCTTTTGGACTGCCAGGGAAAGAGGCACTTGATTTGCATCTTTTCCAAAAGAGCAGCTGTTGTGCTACAGTTTTGATTTATTCTCTGGGTACGTCTATTTCTTGTTTTGATGAATGTTTAATGCTCCTGGCTAAATCAGTTTAGATCCCGCTTGCCTGGGGGCATTTAGCACTGCTACATTACTGTAATACTAATTTTAAGGCCATCTACAACATTTTTTTCTCCCCACAAGTCTTTTTGCTATTGTTTGGACCTCAATTATGTGGTGCATTTTGGCACTGAATTCCACAGCACCAAACCAAGATGACAGACACCTACCGAATCTCAAGAGATGGCCAGATTCACTGATCAACAGACAACATACCCAGAACAGCAATCCTCACTGATTAAGTCCACCTCATATACTGATCAAAAAAGACTGAGGACGAGGGGTTGAAATTGTAGCTCTCATGTTATCTCAAAGCATGCACATCTGCAAATTGCTGCCTATCCCAAGCAAAAAATGAGAGGGGAAAAGGAGGTGTCCTCAAAGGAGAAAGAGAATGCAGTGAAAAAGTTATTAAAGCAGCAACACCAGTATTTACAAAGCAACTTTCTCTGTTGAGGTTGAGTTTTTATGGGGTGGCAGTTAAGCAGTCAAGCCAACGTGTCTTGAGACAATACCCTCCTTTTTTTATTCCAAAACACACAAATGAGGAATAGTGGTAGAGAAAGCTTCTCCCATGCCACGCACCAGATAGCCTCAGCTCTGCCCTCAAGAGAGCACTTCTGCCCTACAAACCTTGCTTTGATCCACACAAGTTGAATTTTAAACTAGAAAGGTGGCAACCAGGCTGCAGCCCCCCCTGTTAAAAGAGGCTCCCCAACAGCCACCATTCCTAGCAGACAGCACAGGGAAAGAAAGATCATATGCTTCCTTTTCTGCCATCCCTCTGGACAACCAGTCCAGACAGATGAGACTCGAGAGCCTGCTCATCCTATCACCAAAACTGTTACCTCTCTTTCAAGGCAAATGCTAGCGAAAGTGATCCCTGCACCTTCCTCAGGCTCTCTCATCTTCTTCAGTTCTCTCAAGCAGCATATTCACATACTGCAGTCCTTCAGCACGGCAGGCAGAGGACAACTTCAGACGTCTGATTACGCTATTCAGTGAAGATATTGCGGCAGCCCCAGCACAGAAATACATCTCACCAGAAAGCTGGGGAACTTGGGAAAGTAGAAGTACAGCCCTTAAATCTGTGCTCTAGAATGGGTCTCTGCAGCAAAAAGAGTTTCCAGGTCCCGTGACCCAGAAGAGGATGGAGCAGTGGCAGGGGAAGGGGCACTGTTCAGGGCTTCGGGACAGCATGTATCCCAAGCTGCTTATATCCAACAGAGCCAGGATCTGAAGTGACAGCAGCCAGCAGGCAGGAAGGGCTAGAAAGCATGTCCTCCAGGCCCTAGTAAATGCAAGCACAACAGCTTCTGAAAGGAAAACATTAATGGCACTTCTAGCCAGGAACACAGACATGGACAAAGATGACTAAAGAACTGTCCAGAGGGAAGCCAAAGCCACAGAAAAAGGTATGGAGCATAGGAAGGACACAGCACCCACCAAGAGCTGCAGCTCAGGGAAAATAGGATCATGCAAGAAAAGAAAGTTCAGCTCAGAAATAAGACTTGCTTTGCTGGCCTTGGTGAAAGGAAGTAAAGGATAGCACAGTGGCTGCCCAAGGCAGGCTGTTCTCATTCATGGGCCATAACCCTCAGCAGCAGCCTGGAGCATTACTAACCATGTCACCCAGAAAGTGAGCCCGGTAACCTCTGACAAGTTTACCAGCTGTTGTGATCACAACAAAACTAATCAGTTTTCCATTTTACATTTATTTAAAGACCTTCCTGTACTTTACACTGTTCCCACATTTGCTCTTCCGTCATGCCATGAAATGTGTTTCTCTGTTCAGCTGGAGCAAAGCCACCAGGCCCTCTAGTCACAATAGCCAAAGTGGCGCCTGGAGAGGGCACTCAGCCTAACAACATTAGCCACCATCTAAAAGAGTGACCATGCTGTTGGCTGATCAGCTTAGGAAGTTTCTCTCTCCAGCCCATCTGCTTGTTCTCACCTCCTCAGCCAAGTCCAGTGCCAGATCAGCTGTTTGGGTGGCAGCCTTATGAGCAGACAAGGAGAAGAGAGGCAGAAGAGGCAATTTTAAGTCTTCTCTGGAGTCAGCTGAGCTTCCAAGGCAGTTGATAAAATTAACAACCTGAAGAGAAACTGCCCACTGCAAACAGCAAGCAAATAAAGCTGCTAGCTCCCAAATGGCTGATGACCAAGCCACAGCTGCGGCGGGGGGAGGAGAGGGGGAGAGCATGCATGAATCCTTGAGTGAGTCATTCGCTCCCTGCATCCCTGCTGGCCTAGATAAATGCTGCTGCCAGGCCATGGTGGGTGCTGCAAACCGACCCTTAAGCCCACAACAGCCCTGCTGCTCATCTCCTGGCAGGCACAGAGCCTGCGCTGAACCTCGCACGTGCACGTGTGCAAGCACGATGGCCATCAGGTCTCTGAGAACCCCATACAGCTTCAATGGACTTCCCTCCCTCTTCTTATCCTAGCTCTTCTTTCAGAAGCTCTTCTTTCAAGAGCTGGGATCTAAGCAGGTGAGGATGCAATATAAAGCTCCCATTTTAAATCAGGAAAAGATTGAAAAAATGCAAAAGCAAATGGATACTAAAATAAATATAGTGATGACACTGTGTAGATAGGAAATTGCTCCTTCTCCATTTACTGGCATTAACTTGTTTATACTGCTGACTGCTCTCTTGTACCATCCAAGCAATGAGTTCTGATAGATCACATCAGGACTGCCTTACCTCAATGACGAAGTTTAGAAGACAGCAGGCATCAGAATTAGGAACAAATCATATAAAGAGACCTAAATCACATTTGTAAGGTCACCCCTAAATATGCAACAAGGCCAAGGAACTGGTTTAGGACAGACACTCCAGCTAGTTAGATCTCTATCACACAAAATAAAGCTTCAAATGCTGTAATACTGACACCACAAAGGCAAATCCTAGAGGAAAGTCATCAGTGTTTTAAGAATGGAGGGTTTTAAGCAAGTCCCGTAATACCTAATCCAATTCCTATGGAACACTACTAAAGTTTCAACTGTCCTCACCCATGAGTTTGTGACATTTCTTTCCCCCAGTTTCATAACTGCACAAACATGCCAGAAGGAATGGGGAGAGAAAGGAAAAAAACCTTGAGGGAACAGAGAGTCTCCATTTTCCTCATCTGCAGTGTTGGCGTCCATGCTGGATGTTGAGGATTTCAGCAACAGAAGTTGGCTAGCTGAAATTCACACTAAGAAGAAAGGGTGAGGCCACAGACTCTAAGTTTCAGGCTGATGATACTAAATTTTGCAGTTTATAAATTCCATATTCTATGTCACATGAGTCAAAAACTTCCTCCAAAACTCTTGGTTGTGAAATGACACAACACACGAGACCCTGGGTAAACCATAGCTGTTCTCACAGTTATAACTGTCTGAGATAGTGCCGGCTTCTCCTCCAAACCATTCTCATAAGCAGTGCAGGGAATGCAAAGAAATAAAAAAAAACGGCTTCTCCTCTGCCTAATCCATCTATTCATTTGGCCTGAAGACACTTCACAGTGGTTTTTCCACTCCTTACCAAAAAGCCCACTCATTTAAGATGCAACTGCAAAGCTTCCTTATTTCTACTTTTTAAGACACAAGATGAAAGAATTACAGCGCGTTGTCACACATGGCTAAAAGCACAGAAGAGGCAGCAGCACAAGGCAATAAGCACAATGCTGTGTAAGACCCTTTATGCTTGGTCTCAGGCGAGAGTATGGCAACAGCAAACACTATCAAGTACATGTACATGCAATAGCTTTGTAAAGGGTCACTGATATAACTACATATTGAGGAAAGGTCAACAACTTAAACGACTGGTGCAGACTTTCTGCAGTCCCCTAGACAGGCAGGATTGCTTGAATGCTTTGATGCCAGGTTTCCCTGAGGGAACTGCAGCCAAAACAAGCATATCTGAACTCTTTTACTGCAATACTAACAAGTGAAGAGGAAAGAGATGATCATTTCTGCAGTCTTCAGACCAACGCAGCTCACACTGAGAACCAGAGCAAGAGAATGAGAGAAACAGAGAGGTCAAGATATGAAGTGCTGCCTACCCTACCCTGAGAGGCAAAGCAAACTGACGATGCTGGTCACTAGAGTACTCTGTCCAGTCTCCAGCTGGGTACTCCAGCCCACTGATTCTCCTGAAGCACTCAATGCTGTTACCCCTTCCAAGCGACCATCTGGCTAGCAATGCCCACATGACAAAAAGCAGGCCAGCCCAAGACACCATGTGTTCATGAGGCCTCTAAAGTCTCCTGAAAATGCGAAGATATCCCACCTTAAAAAGGCCTGTCTCTCACCCAGCTCTGGGGAAGGTACCCTAAAGCACAGCAAATCCCTGCTGCAAAAGAAAAGAGGCCCAGGGACTAAAAGGACTATGGAAAGTGAGAGGAAAATAGCTTCCCATTCTACTGCGCTCCACAGTATCACATAGAAACACAGCAATGGACAAATCAACCAGTGGACCTGGAGACCTGGGAAGACTTCTTCACTTCCTTCTCTCAGTCAGCTTGGTCCATTCAATACCACGTTAGTGTAATCTCTGCTTAACTTCTCTGAGCATCTGGCTCCTGAGCAGAGAACACACGTCACGTGCCCCAGTGTTTATACATCTGTGCTACAGGCAGATTTACATCAGCTGGCTCAGGTCCGCCTTGTGTAATCGATCACAGGTGTCATAGTTGTTAAGCGGCATTTCTTTAGCCAAACTCTGGGTTCTGGGGCAAAAGATTCCTCACCAAGCTGTCAGGGAGCTCAAGAACCCAGAGATAAAAGGTCTTTGGGAGGGGGAATTCACTAGCATTGCTGAGCCTGTCTGGA
This sequence comes from Psilopsiagon aymara, assembly GCA_024733675.1. Taxonomy (NCBI): domain Eukaryota; kingdom Metazoa; phylum Chordata; class Aves; order Psittaciformes; family Psittacidae; genus Psilopsiagon; species Psilopsiagon aymara. The sequence goes on along the minus strand of JANRGW010031750.1, from coordinate 19,648 downwards.
AGAGAGCAGGGGTCTACATCCTTTGGAGAAAAACATTTTTAGGAGAAACGTGTCAATGCTGTTCTGCTAGCAGCAATTATTCTAGGTTTTAAAGAGCAAATATGTTTCCTTTTAGTGACCAGACTACGATTTAGCGTCTGATTCCAGCACAGATTTCTTGCCCTTGAAGTCCAAATTTCACTCTTACACTCCTCCTATCTCACCCTACTTGCGGACTACTTTACCTCACATTAACCTATTTGTGCTTTTAAATAAAACAATTTTTCATTCTGAAACATAAACAGCAAATTGAAAAGGTCTATATTAGAAAATGCGTACTTTGGCTCTTTATAGTAAAGTCAGCAAGTAACTTCATATAAATCTTAATTCAGAAGGTATCCACAAGACAGCTGAGGGTCAATGCTGATGACCTGAGGAAGTCAGGCAGACACATTGCACTTTGTTATCTCCACTTCTGCAAGCACCCAGGAGAACTGCGAGTGCAAGCGTAGGCAAAAGCAGGCAGCCACCCTGCCACAGGAGTACCACGTAAAGCCAGCTATAAGCTGGATATAAAGAGGGTGTACAGAAAGGCTGCAGGGAAGACCTGGTGTCATATTGGGACAGGCAGGGACTGAAGAGAGTAAGTCATGACTTGGCTGTGGGGAAGGGCAGGGCAGGAGCTGCGGAGCAAAAGAGAGAAAATGAGGTGCCCTCCTGCCTGTCACTGAGCTAAAAACTAATCTAAATGTAAAATTAGACAATTTATTGAAAACTCTCTTGTAATATTGCAGACACACGTAAACTACTACTTTAGCAGCCATAGAAATGCCAGATGAATGCAACAGACGCTCATCCACACACAGAGGGAAGGAAGAAGATGCACATGATGGTATCGTCCAAAGAAGACACATGTTCTCACCAAGTACTGTTTTCCTTTGCTCCCTCCAGCAGGCTCACAAGGCAGAGCTGGAAGCACAGTATTTGATGGCAGTAAGACACCCTCTCTGTCCTTGGTTCCTTGAAAACAGCTATATATTTGAGGTGCAAAACAAACTGACCAAACTTATAAGCAGTTTCCTAGGTTTCTTTTCCAAAAAGGTCAGCGTGACAAGCTCAGACAGGCTTTATTAGAATCTGCTTGACAAATCCAAGACAGCACTCACGCATTCTTGTTCAAGCCCCTTACAGACCTGCCTTTCATGATGATTAATCTTTGGGACCAAAGAAACAATTTAGAGTGGCTCAGAGAAGTTCTGTGTTACAATTTTTGTTCAATGTACAATTTCCATCTAGAACTAAGCTTCCTAATGAATTACATGTCCTATTCTTTAATAATACATTTACCTAACATATGAGTAGTATGTCCATGTACATCTTGGTGAGTATTGTTTCTGGTTCTTCTGGGTAGCTCGTTAGCATACCGTGTGTATCTGCGAAGGCCAGACAGCATGGCACTAGAACAATAAGCTTTCTCCAAGAGCTTTTAGCAAGCCCACAAGCTTCCTAACTTGGAGGCTGGAAGCTGTCTGTTGGTAGAGTGCCAAAGCAAAAATGGGATGCCCCTTTGCAAGGACCAGACACACAAGGAGCAAGCATCTGGGCACCATCCAAATGTACAAAGGACTAAAGGCATGCTGTCGAAGGGTTTGTCAAAAAAGTTTAAGCAAGATTTGATTCTCCGGCACTGTGGACATGACACAGGTTCTAGTCTGAGAAGCAGAGATCGGCATATGAACAGAAAACGACTCCAGGAGCGCACTGTGACCCTAACAAAAATGAATACACAAATTACCATCTGGAATTAGGTTTCGCATAAGGAAAAGGGGCAATGAGCTGCCTTTTGTAAAAGCCCTGCAGCCCCTGCTATGCCACTGATTAGAGTGAAAACAAGAGGAAGGAGATCCCACCAGCAGCCTTGCTCTGAGCAACTACTTTTATTTTAGCAAGACAGGAGCAGAAGGGAGAAAAAAGAAAAACAAAAGCCTCCATTAGTCACTGATAGGATAAGTTATATTTACAGTGAGTGCATTAGTCATCCACTGGTTTTGTTCCAGAGGGAGCAGAGGAGGGCTCTGTCTTCCTGGCTTCCATGGGTGACAAGGCCTCCGTGCCTGAAAGCACAGCCTGTGCACACTTCATTCCAGAGAGCACTCTTGAGGCCACGAGGTCCCCATATCCCTTCACCAAGGCACTGCCTCCTGCTCTCTGACAGAGACCAGCTAGGAGGATGAAGGTGGAAAACATATCCTTCCAATTATTACTGGCCTACACTGCTGCTCAGGGCTCAGTCTATTAAACACACATCAAAACAGCACCGCCAGCTCTGGTGGGAGGAAGACACAGTAAAATACTGAGGCTGCAGCTTTTCTAGTAGCTGTCACTGCTCACATGAAAGCTCATCAACAAAGGGACATAAGAGTGCAAGGCAAGCAATTCAGAGGTTTTGCAAAGACAGACACTCCTCTTTCCTCCCCCTGAAATCACAGCATGCTGCACAGAGAGCCTAAAATACATAGAGACCCCTCCCCTAACCAGTTGCAAGTGACTGGACTATTACGTACTTCTGCACAGCTTCTGTGCACGCCCCAGCTCTCTGAGTGCACCTTATCCCTGGCAGTCAGACAGGAATTGCCTCTTCCTGCACACCTCCTTCCTGTGTGCTGCCTACAGTCATCAGGAAAGGCTGTGGCAAGCAGGACCTGCCCCTCGGTATGATGAGAGCACAGAGGAAACACAGTGGCTGTGTTTCTACCAGCACCTGCAGAGAGGTTCACATCCTAAGGAGCTGAAGGGTCAGGCAGGCTGGGGAATGCAAGTCTTGTTACAGAACAAACGTGCTGTCCCTTCAAATGCTGAGCTGTTACCAGCTCCTTAAGAGCTGCTGAGCTGCAGGGAACCTGCCTCCAGTTCATCTAAGGAAGCTCTTGAACCCCCGAGAAGAGGGCTGCCAGCTTAGCGCATGTTTTAGTGCTGCTGATCTACAAATCTATTCATTCCTGTTCAATAAAACAAATCAAAATCAAACCTGTAACCACATCCATGTCTGCCCTGCTAAAAGTGATTTTGCTACTTCCTCCCCCCACCCACCACTCATTCATCTTCACACAAAATACCAAAGGATTATGCAGATGTTGCTTTGCTACCCTGACCTTCTTAACCCATGATCCACACGCCATCAGTGATGTGCATTCACCATCCCTCCATCCATGCGTCAGAGGCTAACTCCCTTCTGGCTGCACCCTCATTCATAAGCTGGGTATTAGTTCTCATCTCCTGCTACGCAGCTTTACGGGAGCAGGAACAGGAACTACTGCCCTCCCTGCACAAATGGAAAGCAAAGTTCAGAGCACAAGATCCTAGTAGCAAACCACAACTGAAAAGGAGAAGGACAACATAGGCTGCATACCCAGAGTTGTATCCAACTGAGGGGCAGCAGAAACACAGAAAACTGAATGCTGAGAGAGGAGGTACACAGTAGGGACAGTGCAGAACATCTGTGGATGCATGTGGAGAAAAGGAGAGGGAACTGCACCATGAGGGACAGGATTTCACTCTAGTGTCAAGCAGAAGCAGCAGCTCAAATGGAGCTGAGGCTACTGCAAATGAAGGTGGTTAGGCCATCAGTTGGCAAGTATGCTGTTATCCACTCCTGGCTGAAGGTCTATGTCTAATCCAGAAAGTGAGGCTGCACAAGTCCTCCAGAACAGGTCAGAAAGGATTTTCAGTCATCACTTGACCACATTATGGACACAGTAAAGTCGCATGCTATCCAGCGAGGATAAATTACCTTTGCTGTCCAACACCCAGCTTCAGAGAGCCCAAGAAGAGAATGATACTAAGGACAGCCCAGAATAAACCCATGGTGATGTCCAGAGCAAGGGAACATACACCTTTCTGATTTAGAACAGCTTGATAGATGCACAGCTGGGGAGGTTCCAGGTGAACAGGAGGAGTGACTCTGAAACTTGCTCAGCAAACTGTAAGAGGCATATAGCAGACAAAGGACCAGGTGGTAGGGGAAGGTCTCTCGCAGAGCCAAAAGGATAACTTTTGCATGGCCATCACTGCAGCGATCATAGCCAGCACCATTGGTAAGCCTTGTGCCAAAACACAAGCACCAGCAAGATGCAGCTATCAAAACCTGTCCCCTATCACCCAAAACACACAGGGAAGCAGCGGGTATCTGTTATTTTGATTCCAAGAATCAGACCAGAGGTCATCTCAGGCTCAGTCCTATTGTCCCCACAGCTCTCCCCGATCTTCTGCAGTGCTTCAGGTGTCTGACACATCTGCAGGGCAGAGCAGGGTCACCTTCCCAAGAACAATGTTCTCTGAAGCTTTGGGAGGGAAAACAAAAAAATTAAAAAATACAAAAATCAAGGCCTCTTCAAAGCAAAATTCCTCAGACAATCCACAGCTCAGCTGCTGGGACTTACAAACCAACACAGCTAGCAGCTCCCAGAGCTTTTCAGGGTGTGTAACTGGAGTTAGGAATACACAACTGCATTTCCATTTCTTTGTCTAGAAAGGTGAATGGAGGAACAAAACAAAGCACACTGCAGCACACATGGATTACAGGGCTTTTTGGTCACTTTCCTAGGTTTTAGGTCCCTTTTTCACATTCAGAAGCCATGAAAGTCACAGTAGTTCCCCATGCACACCACCGCCACAGTACTTTCTTGACCTCTGGGGCATTAAAAACACCAGCATCCCTAACACACCACAGTTAGCAAAGATGCAGGCTATCAAGACCCCAGGCTTTCCACTGCCCTCTTTGTCGTTCTGCCCTGAGCAGCCAGATGGATGGACAGACTGATGGATGGGTGGCTCTCACCAGCATCTTCTGTCCATCTGCTCCTCAGCTTGACTGAGAGGGGACACAAATCACCCTTCCTAGGATCTGATGATGACAATCCAGCACTGTAGACAAGCTGCTGCCTATAAGGACTCAAATGGCCACAGTTTTTTCTCCATAGGGTTAGGGGCTGGGAATGTTCCAGGAGGATGGGCTTTAGTGAAAAGACACTGTGCAAGGAGATATCATAAGCAGCTGTTCTCTGGGAAGCCAAGACCTTTAGCTTTAGAAGTGCAGCAGCAGAGCGAGAGCTGGAGTAAAACTGAAGTGATAAGCAAACTGTATAACAATTTCCTCTGGAGCTGGCACTCACAAGCAGAGACAGACACCCAGCTTCTGATACTGTTCCTGCTGGGCGCCTTCTGTCCTTGCAAAAGAGCCTCAAAGCTTTATGAGGAGGTCTCCTCTGCAATCAAAGGTTTAATCGCAGCATGAACAGACATATCAGTTAGCACTGTACTCACTAGCAGGAGTAGTAATAACGGGATTCATGGACTTTAACGCAAATTGTACAGGCCTGCTGGGGGCCTACATATGTGCCTAAGTTGCTAGCCCCCACAGAAATCCACATCACTGTGACTTCAATGCCATTATCCCTACATTACTGAGAATAAAGTTAGTGAAGTATGCCCTTCATGCTGCAATCACACCTTCTGCTACACTGCCAGCAGAGCTGGCAGACCAAGCTCTCCCTTCATCAGCTTCAGATACTCAGTGTTTGTATATAAACTAGAAGCAGGATAAGAGGAAGAGAGAAAGAAGAGGGGAAAAAATAGAGACACAGTGAGATAATTCTAATTACGCTTTGTTTGTTCAGTCCTGAGCACTTTCCCACTCAAACACTGCACACATCCAGCGACAAGTTCTACAGTAACAACAACAGTAACAGATATCAAAAGGGAGAGATACATGAAGAGCAGCTCCGGTAACTCACAGCACATGTGGGTGAAGTGATTACACTTCAGATCTCACAACTCCGCTGCCCACAGCCAATTCCACTTTCAGTACAGTGAGCAAGATGTGTCAAGTACCAATCTCCAGCTCAATGAGTGCTGAGATTTACAAACACACACAGAGTAACTCTGATTACAGTGGTCTCTGAGCACAAGCTACCAGCACCCACAGTTGCCCTGGTCTCCCCACTAGCACTGCATTTCAAAACTAGCACTAGAGGGAAGGAAACAAATGGCAGTCAGCTTTGCATAAGTTTTAGAGCCTCCAGAGAAGAGCCAGGTTAGTTTACTCACACACAGGACTAAAGTGTTCCCACAGGGCTGGTGCCTAACATCAGCATGCTGGCAGCACAACCTCCACACTGAAAACTGGTCACCTCCTCACCTCCTTCAGCTGCCTTTTTATATCACATCACCTATCAGATGGGACCATACTGGTAGTCACTTTGTTCAACTTACGACTCAACTCTCTACTTAAGTATGCTATCCCTAGGCTGAGCTAATATTCTCTCAGATCTGGCAGTCAGAAGTGCTTTCAAACAGTACCAGAGAAGAGATCGCTAAGAAAAACAAGAGGTCTCAAACAGCCAGGACTTCATCCTTTCCCCTCCAAACAGTAGGTATCAGAAAGAAAAGATGCTTTCCAAAACCTCTTTCTGAATTTTGCAAAGACTGGGCCATCCTCAAAGACACATGCGAGAGAACAAAACTGAGGGCACTGAACTGACAGAGGCGTTGAATCAGGAAGGTCAGTATGACACCAGCTGAGCCATAGTCAACAGCACTGAACTCCATCTGAGTTAAGCATGTGGTTGCTGTATCACCAGCATGCTGCCAGGAGCACAGGAGCCTGACCCTTACTCAAATTACGAGCTACGCCTGGCTACCTGAGGCCATTGAGCCACGGAAACCGAGAAGCAGATCAGCCACAGTGCTACCAGTTTTGGACATGTGTTTTGGGACTTGTGGAACAGCAAGGTCCGTGAGGGCTCAGGTGTACTGCTGCTGGAAAAAGAGCAAGTCCCCACCAATTGATTGACTCCTTTATTTGTCTTCCAAAAGCAAACCCCTCAAAATACATAATTTAAAGGCCACAAAAGTAAGGAACAGCTGAACACACGCCTTTCTTCCCTCCAAATTCACATGGTGTAAGTCTCTGCATAAGACTCCTTGAAGCTGGAGATGCACACGTCAAACAGAAAACAAAAAAAAGCTGGAACCTGGGGATCTACAAAGTATGTCATTTTACAGGACTAGATGTAGGTGGGAAAGAGGGCATGAGAAGGAAGAGGAAGAACAGAACACCCTATTCAGTCTGCACCAGCACTGCGCAAGAAACACTCATCAGTACTCCCATACCCACTACTTTGCGACATCAGGAAAGCAAGTAAAAAAGGAGTGCAAGAATGAACTTGGAGTTGGTAAGAGTCCTACCAGGTGGCTGAGGGAGAACAGGGACCTCACACAAGAATTCAACAGGATACTTTAAAAGCCCAAAGGGGACAGACTTTCTGAAAGTTTATACAAAACAATCCTGCTAGTTTGTTTCAAGACTCTTCCTGAGGAAAGGGAGGGAAAGGCAGTGTAGTCATAGGACCTGAGGAAGGAATGGATGTTCTCTGCAAAGCTCTGATGGCAAAGGTGATGGGTAGAAAGAAGCAGCCTTCATCCCTTCATCAGCTTGCCTTCATTGCAGACAAAGCACGCTGCCCTGCCTGCACATGCAAACCCATGTGTACAGAGGTCATGTACACCCCAGCTCCAGTGGTTAATAGTGAAAAGGTTCGAATGATATCCCATCAAGGTACAGAGGGAACACCGTTCTGGCTGATGATTCAGGAAAAGCTACATCCCGAGATGTACAAAGGCACAGAGGCAGCAGCTGAGGGGGACGGCCTAGGGAGATTAACATGTTTATCTCCTCGCTTAAGTCTCTTACTGGCCAATGGTTTCGGCCTGATAGCAGCAACAGGACTAAAAATAAGAACTCAGGCATTACCAGTGACTCACCGTGTGGGCAATGACACTGCGAGGGATCACAGAGAAACCTGCTCCCACTCCTGGAGCCTAGCTCTCAAACTGTAGGAAATGACTTCCCAAAGAGCCAGGGGAAACACTGCGTAGAGATCTCTTTAGTCAAGCGATCTCAAGACTGCATGACATTTTCTTCAACTGTGTGGTGGCTTTAAATAGAGAATCAGACCATTCCCAGACCCAAAATTTTGGGTTCAGTACCTGCATCTCAGGGTGAAACCCAGCTTGAGGGCACAGACAACGCCATCAGATCACATCCACACTTCCAGAATGCTAAGATTCCCCACTAGAGACAACGCTAACCACTGCTAGACTTGGTTTCTGTCCGGATCATGTCTACCAGTAAACGCATTTCATAAGGATAGCAATTTCTGCATGTTGCATTAGAAGATTTCTTTCAGCAAGGACAAGCACACATCAGCAAAGCTAGCACTACAGCAAGAGACCATTTAGCTGAAGAACCTCACACTTTGTCCAAAAAGCCCATATACCCTTCAGATGGCATTTTAGTAATTCAGAAGCATACAGAGATGCAGTGGCATCTCCAACTCCTTAGCTAAGCTACTGGAATTGAGGATTCCAGCAGTACAGCTGCGTAAGTTAAAGGTCCTACAATAGCACTGATCCCCAACCCCCCTTCTTCCCTGAAAGGCTGATAAAGACAGATTTTTTTTTTTTAGTATCTCTAGGAAAAGACAGATCACTCTTCTGGCACTGTTTGTGGTGCAGATTTGTCCAACAGCAGGTACAGGATGTCCCTCTGTTGTAACACTGGCAGCCACTGCAGTTCTATCCTTTCCCTGCCTGTTTCCTAATGGCCCTGCATCCTCTTTGCAGTCGATGCTGGCACAAGAATTTCTGCAGCAGTGCACTGAACTGGATAGCTGAACTGATCCATCATTAACCTGGTTCACCAGGTACTACATAAAGAATTTGTGCTAGTGCAACGAGGAAACAAACGATCAGAAGAAAGGCTGCCTCTGTCAGCAGCAGCACAATTCTCACACTGTCTGCAACTGCTCACAGAGCTATAGGATAAAATTCCACTCCACTCCAAGAATTAGTGCCCACAAGTGGTTGATGTCAGACCATATAATATCCTAGTCTTCTGACTGAATTAGTCTACCCCTAATTTCTGATCCATCATAGGAGAAAACTGTTTATCAGAACTCCTCCAATATTCTCCCATCATAACTCCTGGCACTCATGTGAGAGACTATCATTTTTATAAGTACAGAATGAAGATCAATCTTGACCATAGCCTCATCACATATTAAAGAAAAATACTCAGTTCTGCAGATTAAAAAAGTAGAATGAAAATAAAGCAATTTATTTGAAAATCACAAGGAGTCAGCAGTACAGCCAGGACTTGTGGAGCCCTACATCCTGCACCTAAATGAAAGAAGAAAAACCCCAGCCATGTAATACCAGGATATCACATGAGATCTGGATTATAGCAAGGCAAATATGACACTGCCAGCACTGCTTTAGAGATGGGCTGGTCAGCAGCGACTGGAACACCCTGATTTCCTAAGAAGCAATTATGCAGTTGGGTGCTTACAGTCAGAACCAAGGACCTTGTCAATGAGAACAGACAGTGCCTGAAACACCGGTTGCTCCCATTCACTTAATATACTGCAGAACTTGCAAGAAACTGCATCTCCTTCTGTGTTTGTGAGCATACAGAGGAACTCTCTTTTGCGCTCTAGCTGATCAGGAAACCGGCAGGCCAGAGTAATGAAGAATTTACATGATTTTAAGTTAAAACTGGAGCCTGTAAAAGCTCCCAGTTTGCCCTACAAGGACAGAATAGAGACCACACATCAAGAATTATTCAAGTATTAGAATGACAGGATACTTGACTAGGTGACTAAAAGAAAGGGAAGCTTTAAGGGGAAAATAATTATGCAACATATCTAGAAGAGCATATCACTGCTTCCTTATAGGTGAAACATTTCTGTACTGCAACATATACATGAATCTGCACTCTAAGAGAAAAATCACAAAGATGGGAAAATGGAAATGAAGACACATCTGAGGAAAGCAGTTCTGAAATTGCCATGGCAGGTATGGGAGAAAGGAGTTTCAGAAGGAAGAGCCAGCAACACCACTGAGAGCCAGTGCTGGCAGCAAGTGCTGTGCCAGCATCACACTGATGGTGGCCCACACTACTGCAGGCTGAGATAAACCTATCTTGGCTTCCAATCAGTAGCATAGGGAAGACAAGATAAGTGTTCAGCCCAGAGAGGGCAAACACCCAAATTACCAGGAAAGAGAGGATTTTGAGAAGTTTGTTTCATTTATCAAACATAGAAAGACCCGGGACAGCTCATTCTTGCAATGTCAGAGGATGAAGACGGCAGCACATCTCAGTGAACTAAACATCTGCAGCTCTAAGGTGTTCTCCCAGTCTTCTTTGCCTCCTGCCAAGTTGAAACCTATTTTGCCCAGTCCAAGGCAACTGTTCTCACAAGAGGCTGTCTTTAGGGACTTCTGCTTGCCTTCATGATACCAAGATGCATGCTTGAGTGTTAACCACTGGGCAAGACCTGGTGATCAGATGCTCCCAGGAATACAATTCAGACAAGTGACATAACCACAGAATAGTCTGGGTTGGAAGGGACCTTCAGGCCACCTAGTGCAATCCCCCTGCAATGAGCAGAGATGTCTTCAACTAGACCAGGTTGCCTAGAACCACAGCCAGCCTAGGCTTGAGTGTCTCCAGGGAAGATGGTGCATCCACCACCTCTCTGGGTAACCTGTACCAGGGCTTTACCACCCTCATTGTAAAAATATGTTGGGCAGAAATACACTATAGACCACAGATGATTATTCTGCACCTTCCTGCATTCATCAGTACAAGTTAAACATGGCTGCTTCCCTTTGTTCCTCACGCTTTTGTAACCACCCCCACCCCTTAAAAGACAGTTTTCTTATTTCTTCTGATTTTATGGTAGAGCACCACATTCCCAACATGCTAACTGTCTTCATCATGCATAAGCTAGTCAACAGGATCATTCTCATTCAGCTCCAATTTGAGATACACCCCTCTTCTGCAATTCCCCAGCTCATGACTATAATTCAGAGGTCCCATTAGCACAGTCAGCTTGGATGTACTTTGAGATCCTTCAGCATATGAAAACTTATTACAAAGACAGAATATTTGCTCCTGGTTTAGTTCATAAGATTCTGCTTAGTCAAGCTCTGAAGGCATCATGAGACCATCTCTAATCACCTACCCCAGTAGAGACTGGAATGACCCAAATATAATAGCTAATTAGCAAATATTTCACATGTACACTATAGGAAAGATCCTTCTGCTCAGCACAGAAATTGTTAAAGTCTCTATTCAGTATGCAGAAAATACATATTAACATATAGATAGGTCTATGACTAAGCATCAAGAACAACAATTTGAAATGCCCTTCAAATAAAATACAGATCCACATTGTTCAAAGTAGCGGCAAAAAAGAACACCCAGCAGTTCCTACAACACCTTACAGCACTGGATTTTCAGGTGCTTTAAACAGCAATTCATTTCCCCTAATAGCACCATCAATAAGAAGATAATACAACATTTGCAGAAACACAATCTGAACTCAGAATAGACTGCATTTTAGAAGGTTGAGGCCCAATGTGACTCTGCTTTTCCGCAGATGCTGCCTGCCCAACAACTGGATTTGCTTTGATTAGACTTCAGCTACTCCTGAAGGAATGGAGACAGGTAAAAGCAAGGTGGAACTACTGTGTTTTCTGACTGAATTTAATACCAAAACTGAACAAACACCTGAATGCAATGACTTGCTTATCATCACACAAGCCATGATTAAGGCAAGATCAGACAACAACAGATATCTCACCATCTTTTACTGTCTCTTTAAGGAAAAGTGCAATATGATCTCTGAGATACCCATTTGCTATAGGCACTTCTAATAAAGGCCACTTCTTTGCCCTATAAATGACACCTCTTCTTCAACATCAGCTACTTACAAACTAAGATCTGATATCCAAAATTGAAATGCATCTTGAAGTGGCACCAAGCCATTTATAGTGACCTACTGTAGCCAACAGGTTCTAGACATCTTGAAAGAGGTGGCAGGTTATGATAAACTGTGTCTTGTCTTCCCCATGCTCTTCTGTACACTATTCAAAAGCCACAGGAACAGAGAAGGAAGAGATGAAGTGGCAGCTGCTGCAAAAGGCATTACCTCTTAGCGAAGGATTCATAGATGTGAAAGTTTTCCTCTCTACCAGCCAGCAGCTAACCCAGTATCAGAAGTAATAAAACACTGGGTACAGCACTGAATGACCAACCCAATGAAGAGAGAAAAAAACCACTTACCTAGATCCAGGAGGAATAACACATTAAAAAAATAAAGTAATATTTCAGTTCTGTTCCAAAAGGATTATTTTACAAAATACCCGGAAGTTCAGAAAAATAGCAGAACTAATATTGTCTATGCAAATTGGTAGTGACATCACATCATAGATGTGATTACAGAACATGTGATTAAATATCTAAGTCCAAGGAATACCAAAAAAGCCTTGATTTTCAGCAGATCTGGGTATGCCAAGATAAATTATGCCCAGCAGAAGCACAGGTGCTCAGTGCTTCCATCTCTAAAACAGACCAGCTAAGGAGACAAAGTGGCAATTATAAGGTCCAAGTTTTACCACAAGTTTACATCATGGTGTTCAGTTTTTCGATTGCATTTTCCGCTCCCTCTGTTAACACCATATTCAAACATATTAAAGCCTAGGGGAATCTTCTCAGTTTTGATTTTTCTGTAAAGAAATCCCATCTTTTTCAAACACAACAGTCTAAGAAAACAGGGCACAGGCATATCCTTGCAATTCTGGGTCAAACTCACAAATCTTGGCCCTGTGGCAATGTACAGCAGGAGAGCAAGACCTGGAAAGGAAAATCTGGCCAAACTGAATGCATGCAAACCTGGCACTGTTGAGTGGGTTTGGCTGTCAGGCCACAAAACGTTTTGCACCAAGAGCTAATTTCTCCTCTCACTGAAACAGCAGTGCTCTGGACAGCCCCATTAGTGGCCTGCTCCCCATCTCATGCTAGACACTTCCTCCCCCACACTCTGACTGCTTCATGTTCAACAGGCTTGTGGCTCCACTGGGGATGCAGCAGCTCACCACACAGCATCTTTCTTGGCTCTGTTTCATGTGAAGCTGTTCCCCAATGCTCCTGCACACCCTAGGCATTCACCAGCTCCTGATTTCCACACATGAACAGCTTCAGAAGTCTGTTTTCTTTTCAACCAGTTGAGTCTCTCCACAGATGGTTCAACAGTCCCCATGGTGGGGTTTGAGTGCTGTCCTGGGTTCAGGAGTAACAGTCATTTTTCTCCTTCTTAGTAGCTGGTGCAGTGCTGTGGTTTTGACTTTCAGCCTGGGAACAGCACTGATAACACCGATGTTTTCAGTTGCTGCTCAGCAATGTTTACTCTGACCAAGGACTTTCTGAGCCTCATGATCTGCCAGGGAGGAGGGGAACCTGAGAGGAAGCAGAGACAGGGCACCTGACCCAAACTGACCAAAGAGGTATTCCATGCCACAGCACGTCATGCCCAGTATATAAACTGGGGGCAGGTACGTGGAAGGGTTAGATCACTGGTGGGTTCAGGCTGAGTATCGGTCAGCATGTGGTGAGCAGTTGTATTCCCTTCCCTTGTTATTTCCCTTATCATTATTATTACTGGTGGTAGCAGCAGTGGTTTATGTTATACCTTAGTTACTGGACTGTTCTTATCTCAACCTACGGGAATTACATTCTTTTAATTCTCCTCCCCATCCCTCGGCAGTGGGGGGAGGGAGGGGGGAAGTGAGTGAGCATAAACCACAACAAGTGCTCAGAGGCAAACACTCTAACCTTCCTCTTCCATGAAAGGCAGTTCTGCGAGTACATAACACATCCTCAAAAGTCACATGGAGCTCCCCAAAGCCCCTCTGTCTCCACATGGATGATGCAAATACTAGAGACAAGGGCAAGGTGGTTTGAAATGCTTTCATTTTAGCACAGATATGGTTCCTTTGAGAGCAGACACTGACACCCTTCTGCTTATCACCAGAAGAAGAGACAGAGGAATTACCACTGAGCTAGCCACTAGCTATCCACCTAGGACCACTAAGCCTCAAGCATATGATTCTGACACAGACGGCAGTTAACAGGAGGTGCCTTATGAGAAGAGGTATTCCAATTAAGACCTAAAGGATCTGGTACCTTTATCTTGACTTGGTAGCCAGGGTACAGAATCAAGAAATCAAGTCTGTCTGCAGCAATCAATGCACCCCCAAACTTGGAGAAGGAACATCCCCTTTAAGTGAAAAACTCCTCTCTGGTCTAAAACCTGCTCACTTTGTCCCACAGCATGGAAGTTATCCCAATACACAGAACACCTAAACCCACAGAAATTCTTAAGAACTTAGCACAAATGGAGGAGTTAGAGAACAACCACAGAAATGCTTCTGAATGAAGATGGACAAGCTGGTCCCATATTAGGGGAAGCTATGCCAAGCCCGCAGAGTGGTATGACAGGCTGTACTATCTCAAAAGGAATTATTAGAATGGATGTGTGGGTATAGTGTTGAGTGGGAGGACACTAAGGCAGAGATAAAGGGAGCTTCCACTCCTCTAGAAGTTCCCTGTAATGCCTTAGTGTTTACTCATGTGAACAGACATCATCCATACAGTATTCTTGTGTCAGCTCTTAAGAAGGAACATGTCAGGGTTTATGTTTGTATTTCAAATCCAATATAGTTGTTGCCAATCCTGCCCTTTCCTTAAGCAGAATTATTTACACATCGAAAAGCAATGCATATCCTTCCCAGCTAAAACAGCACATGATGCAGAGGTGGCAACACACTAAAACACAAACGCAGGCAGACAAATAATTATGTAAAAACATCACTTTTCTACTCCATGCAACTGCTCCGTGTTGCTGACTCAGATGTGTTCATTCCAGCACAAAAAGCTGGGTTTTACTACTGCTGCTACTCCCACTGAGGCTTGGGAAAGCAAAGTCAAGCCTACACCACCCTCAGCTAGGCTCAGCCTGGGAAGCTCTTTAGCCCTAGAAGCCCCAGCCCTGCAAATCCCCAGCGGGAACTGCAGATCATGGGCACATTTACAGGAGGATAATTAGTTTCAGAGCAAAGACTGTGCTCCTCCCCCACCCCCTAAATTAAATAAGCCAAGAAGAGTACGCAGCCATCCAGCCATTCTTGGAGAATCATTTTCCTGACTAGGTCTGCACTTTAAGGATGCCATTTTTCATTATTGTTAATAGGTCTCATTAACTAGAAGCTCTTAAGCACATGACCATTACTAAATGCAGTTTACATTGCACAAAAGCAATGCCCTCATTGTGGCAAGGGCAGAAGGGAAGGAAGTAGTTTTCCTTTCCATAAACACTAATAATTCAAAACCAAGTACTATTTGCCCTTCATTTGGGTTCACAGTTATTCCAAATAAATTGACAGTTAAGAGAAGGATTCTTTCAAAGATCTCCAGTTTGCAATTAAGGTGCACCTCATGAGTTAAAAAAGAAACACACTTCATTTTAACACACAACAATTGGGAAAAAGAAATAAATAAACAAAAAAAAGCCTCTTCTACTTAAAAAATTGCAGAGCTTTTTGGTGTTAGTGATCACACTACGGATTTATAAAGACATGTGACCACATCCTTAAATTTCAGGCACACAAGCAACTTACAGGAGCAACATATATCTGTATTTCCTCACCCAACCCACCCCACCCCACCCACAAACATCCAGGCTCTGGACAGTGAACTCTCACTTCAGTGAGAGTGTGTTCTTGGAAGCCTAAAAGAGAAGGCTGTACAAGAATTTCACTTTTATGAAGCTACAGAACCACTGAGCAGAGGGGAAGCTGGCATCCTGCTTCCTAGAAGAGTCAGCCCAGGCAATAGGTAAAGCCCCCTCACAAGAATCAGAGAAGTATCGAACCAATTTCTTGCAGTGTTTCCAAAAAACCTGCAGAATCACCGGGGCTTTCAGTCAGTAACACAGTTGACAGCCCTAGGACTTGTGCATTGAATCGGCTAATAACTTATAATTTTCCACTGAGAAGGCTTGACATCATGCTCTTCATGCTTTTGATGCAAATATTGCTTAAATCAACCTGAATTTCTATTCATAAACACTCTGTTTGAAGGCAATCTGCGTATCATCCGCACAGAGAAGCACAACAGTGTTTATAGCTCCAGCGTAAAAGGATCTTTCCAGCCATGCACCACATCCAGGCAGTTCACGGGGCTGAGCCTGGGAGGGCCGTGCTTCACATACTCCTTCACAGTATCAACATTCCTTTTCCTAAGGAGTAAAAAACTAGCGAAAAAAGAAAGCTTGCTAAGTGTCTGATGTAGACCACACGGAGCTACAACCAGCACCAAGGGATGTGACATTACTGGTTCCTGAGCCTTTCCCTTTTCTATGTTGTCCCCTACCCTTCATCAAAAAAAACCAAACTCCCAACAAACTTTGTAACCTAAAGACCAAAAGCTTACATGCAACAGTCTTAGCATAGGTCCGTACACAAACATTAGTCCTCAGCAGCATTACACATCATTCTAACATGCTGAAGATTAAGAAAACAAGGCTCAAGTGCAAAGACAAAAGCAACCTCCAAAAGCAGAGCAAATCAAGCCACAATGGGCAGTACTGTCAACTCCTAAATTTAATATACACTCATTGCCAGACCACTACCTCATTTTGTCTCTCATTCCCTAACCAATGATGGCTGAAACCTGCTCATTCAGGTAGAAGAGCAACAACTTAACTTACAACATGCTGGAGCATTAAGCAGCCAGATGGCAGAAAAGACAGACTAAAAAGGATAGTGACTAGATATCCTTTGTGGAATTCTGTTTTTTTGGGGGGGTTCTGTTGGTTTGTTTGTGGGTTTGCATTTTTCTTTTTTTATTTTGTTTGTTTGGTTGGTCTGCTTTGTTTGTTGTTGTTGATCTTGGGGGTTTTTTTTAATCAAGTTATAGGATGGATCTCTTCCAATGCTGGAGTCAAACCCTTCTTCCACTCTCCCGCTGTGGTGCTAGGAAAGGGTATATCTCCAAAGGGAAGCTTATATTCTTCTCTGAAATTACAGAGAAATCAACTGTCAATAAAATGAAGACAAGGATCTGTGTTTCAGGACTGGCCTAGTCATCCTGCACGAAGGGTAGAAGGACCTCCCAGTGCCAAACACAACCTGAAGAAGTAAGTCTGTAAGTCCCTTACTTTTAAGAAAGATTTGCTTTCCAAATATGCCGACCTTAATTACACACAAGTTTCCCATCCCTTTTTCCAATCTGTGATATTTGTCTCAAGGCAGCAAGTTTGCAATGAATTATTGAAAGATAAATTTTCAATTTGTTGCATAACCACATTTGTCTCTCATTACAGAAAGGGCACACCAGCAAATCTAACTAGTTTTCTCAGCACACTTTAATTAACCTTAATCACATTCCACCTCTCCCTAGTATTTTCCATTTCCCTCTGTTCTCCCCTTATATGGATACTCCTTCCAACACTTCCACAGCATGGTTTCTAACTGCCTTCTAAATAAAACCTGAATCACACTATTGGAAGTGAGAGAAGTATCCCCAGCACACATGCTATCAAGTGTAGAATAGCTTTCTGGTCGTTCCCTCCCATTTTTTATTTCCTTCCCTAAACCAGCTTTCAGTTAATGACAGGTCTTCAGCTCTAGCCCATAACTTCTCATTATTCCTTCTGATGAGCTAGCAGTAATCTTAAACGCATCCAAGATTTTATTCCTCCCTGGGTGGCAAAGGATGTTCTTCTCTTGAAGACTTCATATTATTTTGACATTATCATATGATCAAGAGGGCTGGCAGCAGTATACCTTGTGCATCTACAGCTGTTTCCTTTGGAAAGACTTCAAATGCTGTAACCATACATTAATGTGAATGTTTACAAATTCTCCAGGAGGTAGGAGCCCTTTGCACAAACAGAATGATTAGTTAGCCAAGGAGACACAGTGAGTGGGGAGCAGCAACGGTTTCCTGACAGCATCCCATGAAGTGAATTTTCACAACTGACTCAATTACATATTCAGACCCTGAAATGCAGCCAAATTTAGAATCTACCTAAATTCTTGTCATAAGATTGCCCTCATTTTCACTCTTTGGTACAGTTGCTGATCCTAGAAATTTAAGTTTTCATTTTGCCACCTCACTTTTACCCACTTGAGAAAGCAACCCACTGCAGATGCTACTGACCCTGTTACTACAGTTCGGACTGATACAAGGAAATAACTTTATCTTTAAGTGATGTCCTTTACTTTTTCTGATTAGTCTTCATAAACACACACACACAAAAATGCGCTGTTTTATTATCACCTGTGTAAGAACCTTCTGTATCAACAGCTATTACCTCTGGTTTTCAAACCGCCCCTTATCAGCCAAAAAAATAACAGCAAGTTAGAGTCCAAAGGCACGTCCAGAGCTGTATCCCATAAACAACAAGCAAATCAGAGGGAGAAGTAGTACAAGAAACATTCAAACCTCTTATTCCTCTAACCAGCAAACTAGACTATAATTCCTCCTGATACTACATGTTTCAGCCCACGTTACTCCCGTCAAATGACCACAGCCATTTTTCCTACCTACACTCTTCTCATCACTGTTATAGCAAAGAATACTCTCTCAAGTATTTCCAGGTGTAAAAGAGGGCTATTACTTCCCTGCCCAGTAGCAGTACTAGGAGGATAAAGGACACTTAAAGAAAGCAACTGCTGCATTATATAGCGGGGGGGGGGGGGGGGG
>JANRGW010031749.1:0-22255 GCA_024733675.1 Psilopsiagon aymara | reverse complement strand
CCTTGAACACTGCCAGGGATGGGGCAGCCACAGCTTCTCTGGGCACCCTGTGCCAGAGCCTCAGCACCCTCACAGGGGAGAACTTCTGCCTAATGTCTAGCTTAAATCTCCCCTCTGTCAGCTTACAGCCCTTTGTCCTGTCACTATCAAGGCCAGGTTGGACAGAGCTTTGGGTGATATGGTTTGGTGGGAGGTGTCCCTGCCCATGCAGGGGGTTGGAAACGACTGATCTTAAGGTCCTTTCCAACCCTTACTCTATGATTCTATCCTCCTTTGATGTTCAACATAGGGGCATACTGTTGTGTTTGGGACAATATTAGAACAGAATAACAGGCACACTTCTCAGAAGGACTGGGGAACAGATACTGTCGTGCCGAGTGGGTGTCATGGGGGAGGGTTTTAAACTTCCCTGGGTTAGTGCCCAGAACAGCAGTAGATGGTAGGAAAAATCATGTCGAGAGAATTGCATGTTGAGTCTTTGTGGGTGTGAGTTGAGGACACCCCACAGGAGCCTGAAATCCCACCTGCGCAGGCATAGGCAGCACGGTTTGCAGGAGCTCTCTGATGGCAGAAAGGGCTGTGATAGCGGCCCTATGGCAGCAATGTCCATGCAGCAGTATGGCCTTCAGATGCAGAAGGGTCTGTTTATTAGAAATCAGAATGTTTCTTTCCCACAGGTAAGAGATAGGAGTTTCCCTACAACAGAAGTGGTAAATGTGGTAGAATCTCTGGCAGTGTTCAAGGCCGGGTTGGACAGAGCCTTGGGTGACATGTTCTAGTGTGAGGTGTCCCTGCCCATGGCAGGGGGGTTGGCACTGGATGATCTTAAGGTCCTTTCCAGCCCAAACCGTTCTGTGATTCTACGATTCTGTGTTCTGACTATTTGAAAGAAATGTTTCCTTTCAAATTCATTGAACTTGTGTCTGTTAGGGCTCACTGTTCCCTTTTCACAGAGATCCACTGGCTCTGAAGGACTGGCATCAATGCAGTTCATTGGGATGAGGAAGAGTTACTGGCTTTAGCATTCAGATTGTGATGTTTGTGAGGACTCTAAAAGTTAGCAGGTCTCCAAAGGTGCACACTGGAAGGTTGTTGGAAACCAAATCGCTTATTTTTGTGCCGTAGCTGTCATCTGAAATAGAACTCATTGTGCCTTGTGTCCATGTGTATTTGTGTAGTGGGAGTGTGGTTTTAGCACCAAGCTTTATTATGACCCCTGACAAATTCTCAGGTTTTATAATCTTCAGGCATACCAACTTTTTCCCCCACCCTGTGTGTACTTGAAATTAATCCACATGATAAACGTAGAATGGTCAGAGCAGGATATGAAACAAGAGCCTCTGGAGGGAGCATGAGTAGGGCACAGATGTAATAGCCTTCAAAAGCACATGCTGCTGCTGACGTTTGTCAGTAAAGGAATGGCCTGGAATCCCAGTCCAAGCAGATATGTTGCAATAGGCAGAGGAAGAGATCAGTCTTAGTGTCCCTTGATGGCTTCTCCTGAAGATCTGAGGTTATGCCAGCTGCTGCTCCAGCTGCCAGCTTCGGCTGTTGTTCCAGCCGGGATCTGGAATGAAGTGTTTCTTCTCAGCCCTGATGTGTTCACAGTTTGGTATCTGTGAAGCAGAGAACTGATGTAAACCTGGATGGAGAAGCACAGCTTCTTATAACTGGACCTTGCCTTTATTTGCATTAGCATTAACCAGAGGGAAAACCAATGTTTATGCTGTTTTGCATGTAAAATGTAGAAAGTGCAGAGGTTCACACTGAGATCTGCCAGCTGTGTTGGTCACTGGAGTTTATGCAGGCCACACTGCGCATTTGCCCCATGGTATCTTTCACCACGATTCAGCTCCATCCGCTGGTCCTGCGTAACCTCCTCCCTGCCCTCCCCACATCCCTCCATCTTCCTTATCTCCAATACCCCTCATCTGACCCCTCCGTTCCTGGCTTCAGAGTGTCTCCTCCAGAAGCTGGACAAATCAACAGATCTGTCAAGACATGCAGGAGGGGAACCGGGGGTTATCTGAGTGTGCAGGTTATCTAAGGGGTTGCTCTCCAGAAACACTATCCGTAAGCAGTACAAGTTATTCCAAGCCGGAGACAAGTAGAGGCTGGGCCTGAGTTCCTGAGGGCCAGATGTCTTGTGGATACGAGTGAAAGATGAGAACGCTGAAAAGAGTGGTAGAGTCGCCCTGAAGCCAGAAAGAGGTGCCTGAAATTGAGAAACATGGAAGGAAAGTTATCTTTTCGGTATGTATCTGGGGACTATGAATTAACTTCCTTGGTAAGGAAGAGCTTCCCGGAATTCTTCAACCAGTTTTATACCCAGAAGGGAATTATTTGGCGCTGCATTCAGCACACACATGGGATTTCACTTTGCAGTAAGACTACCCTGTGACAAACCCCCTCCAAAATATAACCAGCAAAGTTCTCCTCAGAGGCAAACTCTGAATCTGCTTCCAAGTTGGACTCCTGCTTGCTCATTCCTCAGCTGGGTTTGTCAAAACTTCACAACATTTAGTCTTGCTTTTCCTTGCAGTGCTGAATCACTCTGTGATTTGAGTAAGAATTCAGATGTCTGTTACTGTAAATGTTGCTAGCCCCTGTCTGAAATCCAAGTGAGAACCCCTGCAATATCAGATTGCTCAAAACCGAGGTTTTTCAAAGCACTTTTATCCTCAAGACTTTCATATATAACACTTGCACATATTTTGCTTTCTCTGTTACTTGTGGTCTCTTTAATGGCACCATGGGAATCTGAACCAGGGCAGGATCAGGCGCAGAAAAAGGGTGACCAAAGGAAAACAGAAGTTTGAGTGGTTTTAAATAGAGTTTTCAGTGTAAGAGGTGACTCTCTTGGAAAGGCAACACAACATCCTTCTGTCTGTGAAGTTTCCTCTCAGTCCCATAACAAACTGTTGGATTTTTATGTCGAACTGAGCTCTTTCTGGCTGTTTATAACGCATTGTTTGGGGTGGCACGGTTTAGCGGTGGTCTTGGCAGTCCTGGGGTAGTGATTGGATTTGATGATCTTAAAGGTCTTGTCCAATCTAGTTGATTCTATGATTCTATGATTCGACACTGGTTTCTAATAGATATTTACAGACTTGAGGTTTTAACTGTATAGTTCCTTATTTCTGCCCTTGGTCAGGCAGGAAGCACATAAAAGGTGATTGGAAGGGGTCTGTCTGTACCCATAGAAGTTGGATGGCAGTGCAGATGTGTAATCCACCTTTCCTTGAGCAAAAGATGCTCACTTCAGGCAGGCAGAGCTTGCATCCACTGAAATCCCAGAGGCACATGCAGTGACATGAGAGCTGACACTGGGAGATGTGCTGAGGATCCCTGCGCATCCAACCTCAATCACAGTTGAGCTGCAGCCTAGAGAACTTCAGTGGTGGGGCTACAGCTTTACGCCTGGAGCAGCAATCAGGGCACACCAGTGCATGGAGTGACTGGTGGGGTACATATCCACCACAGAGATTTTGCAGGGTACAGGGTATTGCACAAATAGAAGCAAAGCCATAATTTGAAGGATTATACCCATGCACACAGAGGGAAATGGAGTTTTCAGAATTCTTTACTGGTGATGAAACAGAAGCCAGGAAGAACACTGTTGGGTTTTCTGATGTCAGTGTGAGCTGACAGAATTGGCAATAAGGAAAATTAGCCTTCAATTATAGGCTAAACAAGTTTAAAAGAAGTCACTGAGACATAGCTGGTATGGAGCCCCATATTACTGGTATTATTTTTGCCTCTCAGAAGCAAGACACGCATAAAAGTCCTTAAGCTGTTCCCTCTCCTTCTCCCTCCTCTGTTGGAAAATTAGTCTCTTGTCACATGTAAAAGCTGCACAAGGAACAGGAACAAAACATGTAGGTGTTCTAATTAAAGTCATTAAACAACATGCTATTTGTTAAGCACATTAAGTTCTGGACAAATTCACACTGCAGCTCTTCTATGTCATGTGCCCAGGTGATAAAGAAGGTCCATTGGGAAAAATTCCATCTCTTGCTTTGGATCAAATTTTGACTCAGATTGAACATGTTGCTGACTTATGGGCTGTAGTCGGACTTTACGACCACTGTTTCTAATCACCCTGCAATTAGAAGGGGTTGGTGATAAATATGCTGAGATAATCTCTGCAGGGCTAAGACGAGTTAAACTCTGCTTTCATCAGAAAAGACAGTAGTTGATAAGCCACATGGTGAAAAATGTTGCATTCAGTGGTTCTTCTCAGAAGGGGCACTGTTAATGATACAGAAGCATTTAATGGTAAGAAGTCTGCCTCCCCCAGATGTTACAATGGAATGGAAATACTTTTCTTCAATTATTACATTTTGTTCTTCTAAATAATCTTTCTAACTAAATTGTTTTTGAATCTTCTTTGGTCTATGGTATCATGTAATTATATCGTGTAATTATGATAAATGGTGAATATTAAGTGTTATATATTCATATACATAACACAGCACTGGTTTTGGCAGTGTTAGTTGCCATCAACACTTACGTCCATGAGGAAACATCCAGCCCTTTGGCACTATTTATATACCAGGGAAGTTTGGGATCTTATCTTGTGGTTGAAGGCACCCACTAATGTTGTACTTCATATGCACTCCCACTTAGGTTTGAGTCTACCTACCCTCTCCTTTGAGTTTTAGAATGCCATTACCCGGAATGATGCATCACCCACGTAAAGAGGGAGGAATTCAAATCAGATGGGGAGCAAAGCTCTCTCCGCTGGGAACAGGAGGAGATTAGGCTTCTGGTGATGGGAGAAGTGGGGGAGGAAGTGAAACCGCTGATAGGGAGAATGGGGTTCTGAGCTAGGGAAGGATATGGATGTAGTTAAGTGGGACCAGGATGTGGGAGCAACAATTAGCAGTGGGGAAAAGGAAAATGGATGTTCATCAAGCCCTAGCCATAGGAAGAAAATGGAGGAAAACACAGTGATGGAGGGAAAGAAAAAAACCTGGATTTTTCTGTGAGGATACCCAGCTTGCCTATTTGGGGTAACACTTGTCTTTCTGGTTCATTCCAAAACCGATAACCCTGTCTGGAAGAGATGATGCACTTCTGGCCTTATGCATGCAGGCCACAGCAATGGTTTTAGCAGTGCCGTCACCTCCATGAGTTACTGGACACCCTTTTAATTCATTCCTGGAAGTGGGAACCACTGATGGCGCCTGGCACATGTCATCCTCTGCCTGCTCTTTGATTGCACTGACTGTAGCACTGAGAATCCCAAAGCAGGAGGTGGGAGAGATCTGCAGCAGGAAAAGAAGGATCAAGGGAAAGTTGATAGTTGGTTGAGGGTGTTTTCATTATAGAGCTATTTTTAATGGATACTTTGCTACATCTCTCTTGCTGAGCCATTGGCCCTATTGCTTGACTTCACTACAACTTGATTACATGATGCAGTTTTGATCCCATCATGTTTTGGATTTGCTCCTGACCTGCTTATTGTTCTAAGTGAGGGTTACTGGAAAGGGAGTTTCACTATAGTGAAACTATCCAAGGCTCTAGGGATAAAATGACCTATACTTTATTTTAGCATGTAAGCATGACCACAGTTGTCTGTCAAATATCCACAGATTGGCTTTTGCAACATGTTCCTAAGATGCTTATGAAAAATTCCTTTAGAGTGTTCCCCATTTCCCTTCTTGTTTGCAACTCTTGGGAATGCAGATGGGCTGCACTTTTAAGTCTTCATGAAGTTGAGTTTGAGAACTTCTTTTTTAGACATAATTACATACCCCCAGGAGCTGGATCTTGTTCAACATGCAGAATAAATCACAGCGCTTAGTAGGACTGTACCAGATTGAAGAAGTCCAGAGAGGAAATCGCACACATTTGTAAAATGCCTCACTTGCACTAGTTGCTCTGTATTTATATATTTATATTTCCTGCAAAGGTAGTGCAGATGTACAAGCTGTTTTCTTTAGATGAATCAAAACATGTCCATTCCTCAAAGTGAGAGAGTGAAATCAGATTCTGATTGCTAAATATAGACAGCTTTACCATCCTTTATCTACTACTGCTTTAGGAAGGACAAATGGAAAATAGCTGCTCTTCATTCTGCAGTGAAACTAGAAGCCAGCCAGAACACTGGGCAATCTAATCTTCTGGTCTGAAGTGGGTCTCCTGCCTCTGGGGCAGAGAGGCACTGACTGAGCTGTCCGTGCTGTTTGACTACCAAGGAACTTTCCACATCTCTGACTGCTCCTGTTTCTTGGTTCCTCTCTATTCTGAGATGGTTCCGAATGCTTCTTGCATATGGTCTCTGTGCTTTGAGATAACACGTGAACAGGAAACTTCTTGATTATTTTTCTTCCTGTTAGCTGTTGGGGAAGTCTTCTCTTTTTTCCCTTCTCAGATCCACATGACTACCAGAAGTCGAGGAGCAGATAGGTAAGCACTAAAAACAAACGCAGCAGAGCGAGCCATCTGGTGTGTGGAGGAGGGCTGACTCCTACAGCTCTGATCTCAGCACTAACGTGCGGCATCTGTGCGGGACTGGGGACCGGGCTGCGCAGCGCAATTAGCCACATGAAGAGCTGGCATCTAAACATCCTGGGGGATGAAGTGCCTGATGCTCAGGCAGCTTTCCATAGCAGGCTAAGGAGCAAAACCAGCCCCAGGGCAGTGATGGGCAGTCTTGGGATGCAAATCTCTATTCCTCACTGGAAAGCATTGGTCATGGGCATTGCTCTCTGCACTCACACTGTGGTTTAAGTGTTGTTGTGTTTGTCCCTGTAAGAAAGTGTTTTGACAAAAATGTCAGAAGTGGTTACTCAGCCCAATTAAAATTTTAGCTTCCATGCTTAATTTACCTGATGGGCAGAGCATTCCCTAATGGGGTGAGGGGAGGACAGAAATTCCTCATGGTTGCTCTTGTGGGAGCTTCTTCAGGTTGTGTCAATGCCAAGTAAAATGGGTTCACAGTATTAGTGTTCTTGAAGTCTGAAAGACCTGTAGACAAACCAGCCCCAGCGCAGTGTTGATCCATGCTCTGCTTCACTGTGCAAGAGCTGACTGAGACGAACTTGCTGACTCCTCACACATCCATTAGGCAAAACCAACTGAGCTTCCAAAAAATACTACTGCTTCTGCTGTCTGTTCTGAGGTTGTATTCAGCCCTCACTGTAGAGCTACTACTGAGAGAGACCTTCTCTCAATGGCAGTGAAACTGATGGTTTCCAAGGTTGGGATAAGATGAACTGTCACAGAGCCAGCAATAAAACTGTGAGTGCACAGCAAGCTGTTAGGCCGTGATCCCTGCTCGGTGTAAAGTCTTTACCTGCTGGTTTATCTCAGACAGTTACCTAAGGATATGCTTGAATCATAGAATAACACAGTGGTTTGGGTTGGAAAGGAACTTAAAGCTCACCCAGTTCCAAGCCCCTGACACAGACAGGGACACCTCCCACTAGAGCAGGTTGCTCCAAGCCCCGTCCAGCCTGACTTTGAACACTGCCAGGGATGGGGCATCTTTGGGCAATCTGTGCCAGTAAAGAAACAGAAGTGAGGGGTAAGTAGTTCGTATTTACAGCAAGTTTCAGAGTCATAAATGGCTAGAGCTGCAAAGTGTTATTATCTGCCACTTTGGAAAGATGCTCCAGATTCTGTGGGATTCAAAGCAAAGTAGAAAATAAGGCTGTTTATTCTACAATTCACTGGAAAAATAAGTTCCTATAGAAACTACCACTTCAGAGGTGTTTACGTTTCTCTACTATGAAGCATCTTAAGAAAGAGCATTCCCATAAATAGCAAATAGAAGTCGTTGTGTTTGGTATAATAAGCTACTATTTACAAAAGGCTGTGTAGGTTCTAAGCATTATGATGGAGTTGCTGTATAAACTGGATCCATTGAATATATTCTAAGAGACTCAAAGCACCCCATAAGAAAAATGAGATGGTGATGTGTAAAGTAACGTGTAAGAATTTCTTTGTGCCCTTCTGGTGATGAATCTGCACTCAAACAGAAGATTGAATTAATATCTCTGGCAGAGCTGAGTCTTTAAATGTCCATTTATGAGTAAGGTAACAAGAAAAGCACTGACATTTTTAGCTGTAGATGAGGTGCTGCCCATATATGCGTGTGCTGGCATTTAGAATTTGGGTATTTGTTACTGGTACTGAGCTTTGCAGTTTGCTTCAGCTCTCCAGTTGTAAGGCACCACATGAGTGTATTGCTCTATATTATCTATTAGGGAAAACTGAATAAATAGAATAAAGAAAATACAAATAGCATTTGCTGTATTTGCAGTGCTGGTGAGAGAAGTAGATTTGGAAGCGCTGATGAGCAGGGGACTGTGTATCCCTCCTTCCATCCTGTGTCTATCATTTTCAAGGAATAGATTAAGCATTGCAAAAGTTTTAAAGCTTCCTTTCTTGTATATAGGGCTACCATGATAAATGAGATTACAGCCCACAGAGAAACCCCCTGCCAGTGTCTGCAATCTCATGCTGAGGTTGATGATAGAGAATTCTGCTTGTTGCTGTTGCATACAGTGGAAACTCTCCCGAGGGGAGAAGGTCTGGATCTGGTATCATGTCCTCATTCATCACACGCTTGCTTATGCAGAACACAATGATTAGAATATGAAAGAGGAAAATTTGATACTGGTTTAGGAGAATGGACCACCTACCAATGTCCTGTCTTGAGGGAATTGGTCATCAGAGATGTGTAGGGAAAGAAGCTAAGGAACAGTGAATAGCTTTGCTTCCTGGGGTGCCCTCTCAGCATCTGACAGTCAGCCTTTGTCATGACTTGCTGGGCTGGAGGTTGTATCCAACCATTTAGCATGCATTGGTAGACTGAGGCCTCGGTGAGTGTGATTTCACACTGAAGATGTGTCAAAGGAATACCGTCAAGCTGGAAATGGGAAGGTATCAAGTACTGAGCACACCCCAGCTTCCTCAGGAAAGCAGATTCCCTTAGGAGTATTTCTTTGAAAACACATCTGAAAGATTCAGATGCCTGAACAACAATGATGTCTTCTTTGTCAGTTGGATACTTTGAAATGCATTAACCAAAGCTTTTAATCAGCCCAGTACTGATGGAAGTCTATGCTCCAGATGGAAATAATCACTCTTTTGATAAAGAATGGCTGAAATGGTTCTTGGTACCAAAACATCTTATGATGGCTGCTGCAGGTGCAGAAATAAAAGCCACCTAGGTCCCAGTATCACCTATTCAAGGTAGTAGTTAGAGTCATTAACACCCAAATGCAACCCCCAAATAATAGCCAATAAAGAAGGAAGGGCCAGGCTGCTGCTTCCTAAATTGGGTTTGTTCTCTGGCAAATGTCTGAATTATAGCTCTTAATAACAACGAATGCAGTGTATCAGTGCTGTCTTGACCCATTTACTAAATCATGGTGTCTCTCCCATGCCTTTGTTTGGCTGTTTTTCTTGCCCAAGACTTCTCAGAAGCCTTGAATGCAAGACATAATAACACAGATCCTGCCCTGGTAGCAAATTGTGCAGTCTTTTGTTTCAAGCACACAGCATGCACCAGACTTGCTCATAAAATATCCATAGCAAAATCATGCGATGCCTGTCTCTCTTATACATTTTTAAGGGCTGTGCCCTAAATCCATTAAAAGACTGTGAGGCTTGAATAGAAGAATAATCCTTCCTAGCAAATGGGTGAGAAAGGAATTGGGAACAAGTAACTGGACATACAAAATGAAACATAAATTTGCTGACCACCGATTTTCTGCTATGAGAACGCTGTATCTCCCGAAATTCAGTTCTTTTGTCTAAATTGTTCAAAGCTGTTTTGAGTTAAAGAACAGAGGAATCTTGTACATTAAACATGGAGTTGGCATAATGAGGGGTCAGAGAAATAGAACTGTACAGGAGTCAGAAGATGGCAAGGACTATGTGTAGTGATAGAAGGTGCTTTCTGATTTCAGGACAACTAAGTTGAGGGAAAGGTGTCTTTATGGTAGAGTCAGAGAGTCAGAGAGTGGTTTGGGTTGGAAGGGACCTTAAAGCTCACCCAGTTCCAACCCCGGCCACAGGCAGGGACACCTTCCACTAGAGCAGGTTGCTCCAAGCCCCATCCAACCTGGCCTTGAACACTGCCAGAGATGGGGCAGCCACAGCTTCTCTGGGCACCCTGTTCCTTACTTTTGAACTATGAGGTGGCTGCTCTCATTTTGAGACTGAACCCCAGTAATCCAATTCTGTACATTGGAAAAAAATGGGCTTCATTGTTTTACCCTGAAGAGAGAAGCAGGGAACCTAATGACATCCCATGTAACCTGGGTACATGTTCAAAGGAGGAGAAGGGAATGAGCCACTCAGAATGAAAGGGAATTGGGTGTCTACATCCCTAAGGCTCTTTATAAAATTACATACTACGTCTCTTGCCAGGAGTCCTCTCATCTGATCATTTCTATAACACTGTAATGTATTTAATTTGGAAAATTTACACTCCGCCTAAGTCGAGGTTCCAGGTACTTCCTTTTCCTATTCAGTATCTTGCAGCTTAGAAACACTTGTGGGTGCTTTCAGAGTACATTTTGCTCTTTAGATATATCTGGGATCATCCATAGGATTTCCGAGGCATAAATGGGCTCACAAGCAGTTGGTTTTGCTCCCATGAAGGCTGGGAGTGGACTAGGAGAGGATGGAGACATTGCTTTTACCGGGAGCTGAGTGCTTCTGTCACTGCCTGGGGTTACAGAGACCCGTGCACTTTCTGAGGCCCATTCTGCTTAGGCAGTGTGTACCTCTATCCTGAGCTAAGTTACAGCAATAAACAGTGTTGGTATTTATTGTAAAAGCTTACAATGGTATGGAAATTCAGATTCAGTTGAGCCCCACTCAGCCACCACCACAGGTGGATTCCTTGGTGGCTCAGAAACTCCCTTGAATCCAAAAGCCATGTGCTTTGTTAAAAGAAGCCAATACTAAACCTTCATAATGTATTCTTGAGAGCATTAACTGCATGTTATGAATCCACTTTAGTTCAGAGATGTATCATGTGTTAACCTCACCGGTTGTTGGTATCATGCCTCTGAGCTTGGTGGAACTCCTTGAGTGAGCAGAATCAGTGTTCTCTATTGAGAAACAGGCTAGGGGACAACATAGGCTCCATGTACCCTAGGGCTTCACTCTGAAGAAAATCCCTGTGACAGAATCATCAGTAACTTACTTTTCACAGCTTTAAAACTGAAGTTTACTGTAAATATTAATGTGGGATTTTTCTATCTTGGTCATCTGCTTTTTAAAATGACTTCTTACTAGAACTCTCTTTGGAGCTTGTGATTCTCTTTCCTACTTTCGGTTTCCCTTCTGTGCTGCCTTGGTTCTAAGTGGGCTGTGGTTTTCTGAAGCTATAGCTGTGATGTTTGCTGTGTTTTCCTATATAACACCTGTGTTTAAAAAAAACACCCCAAACTACCAAAACCCAAATGACCAACCAAAAAATAACCTAGCCAAAATCCAACCCTTTCCCCCATGCATTTTAGTTACTACTGTCAAGACAAGTTTAACGTACACAGTGTCATTGCTTTGCCAAGATACTGTGTTCACAGCAACCATACTTGGGCCTCTTTCGAGGGTTGTAGTCCCATTTTTATTGTTCAATAAAACACACCCCCATTGTGTAGGGGGTATGCATGCACGGATCAAATTGCACATGGGATGTGGGGATATTGGACCATACCTGGAGGTGATGAAGTCTGCACAATCGTAGTCTGCTTCCTTTGTTTGCTTGTTTTAGAAGCAGCAATCTCTGTCTTGCATTTATGTCTCTGGACTCTAAGTGATGTCAGGAGGCTTCTGTATTGGATGGGACCTCTGCTGAGGAATTACGACTAACCGGGAATTTCAGTGAAGATGTGAAGCAAAGGGCAGGTTCTGCCCCTCTTCCTCCAAGGGAGCGTTCCCCTGGGAAGCACCACCCCAGTGGTTTTCTATTTTCCGTAAGTTAGTAAATAGGGACCGAACAGATGTAAATGTGAAGAGCTGTGTCCCAGGTGCTGTGCTCCACGCTGGCACTGCAAGCGCCCTGCCTTTGCTGTCTTGCGAAGCTGCACTTGCCATGTTGGGCTTGGCAGCTGCCCGAAAACAGCCATTTCCTTCAGCTCTCATTTGCCTGTAACAATCTTGAACTTGTTGACCTTTGTGCCTATTAATTATTGATATAACATTGCATTATTTAGGCTTGTTTGGGCAGACAGATACATTATGACCAGACAGACCTTTGCCAGACAGGCTGATGGATAGCATCCTAAAAAAAGACTCAAGTTGCCTTGGTACAACAAAGGGCTGTAACTTCATTACCTTTCCCTTACCCCCTCCTCTCGCTGGCAAATTAGTGCTTAAAACCTTACTAGGAATCTTAAGTATAATAGTGATCTCTTCAGACAAGTGGCTTCATCTTGACTGTGTTGGCTTTGTGGTCCTGCTGCTGGTCAAATACGCAGAGGAAGCTTCTTAACCGATCCTCTGAAGCTGTGTTTCTCTAAGATACAACCAATTGTTTTGTTTTTCAAGCCCTTACTATGGAAAGGAGAACTGATTTCTCCCTGGTTGCTATGAGCTGTATTGCAACACTCCAGAGACACAGGCACAGCTTGATGTGTATCTCCCAGGGAGACCTGCCTTTGATTTCTCTCAAACCCCACCGCAAGCATTTTGCCTATGGATGGAAGAAA
Organism: Psilopsiagon aymara; assembly: GCA_024733675.1. Classification (NCBI taxonomy): domain Eukaryota; kingdom Metazoa; phylum Chordata; class Aves; order Psittaciformes; family Psittacidae; genus Psilopsiagon; species Psilopsiagon aymara. The sequence goes on along the minus strand of JANRGW010031749.1, from coordinate 9,575 downwards.
AAGGCATACCACAACGAATTATCTGTAATTTAAAACATGCATGTGGAGCAGTTCTGACCCTTTGGAACTGCAGCATAGCTTCAGCTGAAGCAGGAAGGATGGAGCACAGCCCTCCGTGGCAGTCCTATCAGGATGCATTACAGGTGATGAGCAGCATTGAATGTGCGACAAGCTCGTGAATGCCTGCGTGCCGCCTCTTCCCTCTCTGCTCGTCATGCTTTGCTGTGTCGCAACCTGCTCTGATGTCAGAATCCCACTGCTCGATACGTTGTCTCTATGAAAGCAGAAGAGGCAGAAAAAAGAGGAAGGAACGCAGAAGGAGGAGGAGGAGGAGAAACACAGTCTTAAGTGTTATAAATCCGGCGGCTCGTTTGTTTTCCAGGAGGAACAGTTGGGTTTAGAGAAACAATTTCAGAAAGACTCAGCTGTTGTTTTCAAAGGTGATCTAGAGTCAACTTCTTCATGTCATGTGGGTCCTTACTGCTGCAGTTGAACACACACTGGGGGCTTCTCAGAGCCCCTGATCCCTTGGGGGACTGTGTTGAATTCTTTCACCCTCTATGTAAAAGCAAAGTCAGATTCCCAAATGAAACCCTTCTGTCTCATTTCTGTTTCACTGCTACAGCACAGCAGTGCCTGAGTGCCCAGGGAAGCTCCCTTGGTTCAGCTTCAACTTGACCGATGTGTTTGGCCCCATCACTCAGGGTCATCTCTCTCTTGTGCTACTCTTCCACAAACCAGGACTTCACCCTCAAAGCTTGTGTTCATCCCTTCATTTCCCTCCTTTCAAGAACACTCTTTCCCAGAGGTCCAGCCTCGTTCAGCAGGAGGGGATCTGTTCAGAAGAGATGCTTTAGGTTTGTAAAAAACTATTAACAATAGACCTTGACAAAACAATAAAGGAGGAAACCTGCACTGGTATCCTCACTGCTCCATCCTGTATTGTGGATCTTGGTCAGCATCTTTGAGATGTCCAGGTTTCCCTCAGCTCATGGCTTCTCACACGATTTATGCAGTCTCTTCCTCTTGCTGACCTTTTGCTGTTCTTTTTCCACTGATCAGTGAGGAACCATCATCTTTTATCTCCTTTGTCACATATCTCCTTCATCCAGTGTGTCCCTCAGTGCTATCACGCAATACCGGCCTTCCACTAGGCAGTCAGTTTTCACCTCTTTGAAACCTCTACTTGAAGAATGGTTTTCTGGAACCATCTCTTTTTTTTCCCAGCACTTCTCCACCTGAATAGCTGAGCATCACAGTTTAGCAGCCCTCCCTTCTAGTCCTGGATGAGATGGAAGAATTTATCCTGCTGCATGTTGTGGGTTTTAGCTCCATGTAGGGACAGAGAAGCAACTAACTCCCACACTCCAATTGAATTTTAAGTCTGACATGAGTAAATGTGCAAACTGCAAGTCCCTAACACTGAATTCACAGCCTCCCTGTGGACTTTCTGAATTATTTCAGGCTAGTTTGCTGAAATTGAATTACATAAAAGCCATACAAACCAGCACATTATTATGTAAAACTCCACAAAACAAGTGCTGTGTTTTTAACGGAATTGAACAAATAAAACATTAAGTGTCATTTTTCTTCAGGGCCATGTGTTAGCTTTTGAAAACAAAAAAGAAATCAATGAACCAAGTCACACAAAACATATGTCTGCAGAATAATGATAAAACATATACTGTGTCTGGACATCTTGTGAGAGTGGTTTTAATTCTTGCTGCTGTTGTGGCTGGAGGCTTTTGCTGTGCAAAAAAGGCTCCACTGTGTTCGTATTACAATACAGAATGGGGTTTATTCCTACTGCGTCAGGAATAATGTAATCCTCTTGTAATAATATGGTGGGTTCTGAGTCCTTCAGCTGAGACACCTTCATGGGGATGCTGGAACCTTGCAGCAAGACACCGTTCAGTCCTGTCTGTGATACCTGTCACCTCAGCCTGCCCAGGATATGGAGGAGACTGACCTTATCTTTGGTGTACAAACCCCTAACTGTAGAGACTAAGAAGTCCAAAGGAAGGGTCAGTGTGTGACCAGCTGAATTTAAGCACTCTTACACCAGAGTTTCTGTCACTGTGCTCCTAGAGTTGTTTTGTTAAAGAAGCTGTATGAGAAGTGGTGTGTTTCTGTTCTCTCTGTTATGTGCAGGCTGCATTTTGGGAAGGGAGGCTGTGGTGATGGCTCTGATCATGCCAAGGAGACTCCCTTGCAGTATAAGGGATGGGAATTCTTTTGCCTCTCTTGGCATGTTACGATTTATGCCAGGATTAACCAAAAAGGCACATTCAGAGGTATTAACCTCTTACCAAAGGTCTCTTTGTTAACTAAAGATCTGTCTGTTCCGCAGATTCATCCTATCATCTGCCTGAAATTGTCTTCTACAGATGCCGCTGCAGCCTGGATCCTGGTCCCATGTGAAGCTGCTGGAGCACAGGTACCTGTATCCTGCAATCCTGCCATGGCATCTTTGTCACGCTCAAGGCAGCGCAGTCGTCATGCATTTCTGTCAGTGTTCAGGGCATAGGCCAATAGTATGACATCTTCATTATTTTTTTCTTGCTGAGCATGATTTCATAATGTAGATACATGTGTTTAGCTGTCAGCTTGATTCTTGCAACAAAAGGAAAAGCAAACGAGTAGTAAATAGAGAAGTTGCACAAGCCAACCTTTAAATAATGGCATTGGGTGGAACACATGAAATAGGAGCTGTGGCTACAAAGCAGATTACTGCTTCCTATTTCTCCTGTGAGCGTGATAGAAATTACAGCTATTTAAACTGCTGCAGTAACTAAGGAGAATGCTGAAAGCCTGAAGATGCCTTTTTATCCATCCTGCTACTCCTGTTTGGGGTTGGTAGGGTAAGAAGTGAAGAACTGAGCCCCAAACTTCATGCTGTTTCACTGAAGACTGGTTTAGCTCCAGTGTACTGAGCAAAAGTGTTGCAAATACATGCTCCTGTTTTCTGATGTGACAGTCACTGGTGCTGCAGAAGGCTCTGAGGGCCCAAGTCATGAAGAACTGAGTAATCAGACACTAACTTTTCAATGCTCTTTTGAGTGGCTGTGGGAAGGGATCTCTAAACACTTAGAAAAAATCAAGCCTTAGGAATGGAGGCATGGTATTCCAAAATATGGAAACATGGCTTTTAAAAATCCTCCATCGTTTCACTCTTTTAAAGGTCTTAGTTTAGCTGTAGAAGGCAATGACTCATTTTTGCAGCATTTCATCTATTACATGAAATATACTTTTTGATGAAGGCAGGTTAATGTGACCAGTAGATGCATATTCATCTCTCAGTACAGTTGTATTTAAATCAATGAGTAGTTTAAATGATTAATAGCAGCCCAGATTTCTTCAAACATCATCATTTAACGTGAACCCACAAAGGTCTTATTTTAAAAAAACCTAAAATACTTCTTCACATGTTTGGTTTTTAAACTTCAGTGGCATCATAGAACTGAAATATGAATGCATTTGGAGTGGCAGAATGTCCTCATGTGTTCTTGTAATATTAATGCTTCCAAAAACACATTGGAAAAAACAGATTTTGAAAAGAAATAGTGAATTTTAGTGTTTCTTATAGCAGTTGTTGACACAACGTATTCAGACTTCATTATTTCCATGCCAGGATCACGGAATTCCAGAAAGAATGTTCTTTGGGACAGAGACCTGTGAAATACCACACAGCAGAGTGATTCTCCTAGCCCCCAGCTCCTCTTTTGCCATGCTTTTTCCTGGAGACTTCTCTGTCTTGGGCAGTGAGTTATCATGGTGAATTATCCTGATGCCCCACAGCTGACCCCAAGCTCTTCTCTTTCTGGAGAGCCTCATGTGCTCTTCCTTGTCAGGACATCACACACGTCCACTGAAGAAAGGAGCGTGTAAGAACAACCTCCTTGCCTCAGAGCAGAGAGGAACAGAAATAGTAAGCACTACATGTGTATGAGACAAAAGCAGCTTCAAACCCAAAAGATCTTGAGACCTCCATTTGAGGGTATTTCAGCTTACAAGACACACTGGAACTCTTGTCCCTACCATGTATTTTTGCAGATACCTCCTACACTTAATGATAGTACAGTAATAGTCTCTAGGACTTTCTTCCTTCTCATATCAAAGTTATAACCTCGTTTTGATTGTGATTTAACTTGGATTATCATCTAGAGCAAATAATGCTCTTGATGAAAATGTTAACAGCAGATTTGTTATCTGTTTGAATCTAGACATAAATGTGACCTTTTCACATGCATTTTTCACCAGAAAAACAAAAACCTGGATATGATTTTATCCACAATTATTTGCTTAATCAACATCTTTTTTTAATGAAATGCTAATGTTTCATGGGGGAGGGAGGGATAATTTTCTGGGCAGTTCTCTTCTGAACTAAACCAGCCCAACATGGATCTAGTGAAGATTTTACAGCTACTTAAATGGATCAGAGCAAGAGGGAGTCATTTACATTCAGTGTGGAGAGTGGTGCACATGCACAACCATCAGAGATCCTTGACTGAACCTCAAGAAGAATGCTGTTAAGCTTTTTGCATTAATAAACCATCCCTCTAGTGATAGTGGGGCTAATTTTTAATTGATACACTTAAATCAATTCCTTCATGGACAGACATTTGTTCGTTATGAACTCGTTTTAAGCACAGCCACTCTCGGGGAAAGCAAGCTAATATTGTTCCGTCAGCAGTCAGGTGCATTAGAGAAGCAATCGCTATATGTCTCCTCCTGATGTGTTTTGATGGTGCTCATTTCTTTTGGCATGCTTTTAGCTGCCAGTGATTCAGATGTGTCAGCTACTATAGCTGTAGGAAAACATTGATGAGGGATTTATGACACCCAGGCTTCAACTTACTGACCTGAAAATGGCTCAGTAGTTGTGTTTGAAGCAGAATTGGGTTTATCCATACAAAAAACCATACTTCCTAAGTTCCCCTATCTGCATTTTAATGAAACATTTAATCCTGGATATAATTCATGGCTCTTGTCAGCTGAAGTTTTCTCTATGAGGCATAGTTGGGGTAGCTACTGAATTTATGGAAAGGGATCAACTTAATCTCTTTTAAAGTGAAATTGTCTTGTAAAGTGTCAATTGAACTCTATTGTGTGGTGGTTCTGCAATGTCTCACTGTCTATAACAAGGAGGAGCTTCTCCAGGCAGAGCGATGCTAGAGCTTTGTCAGGGAATGGTTGTCCAAGGAGGGATGCTCTTCAGAGCAAATGAAATTCAATGAAATTCACTGTTGCTCTTTGTTATATTGGTTTCAGAGCAGGTCCTATCTGAAATCAGGTCTCACCAAGCTAGGTGATGAAGAGGTGCAAAGGAGAGCACAGCCTCTGCATCAAAGGCTAACGCCTCAGAGATAGGTTAGAAGCATCATAGGATTGCAGAGCTCTCTTGCTTCCAGCTGAATTCCAGAGGTGAGATCAGATAGCTGCTGTCCTCATTCCAACAGAAATCTGGCTGCACTTCTGAGCAAGCTCTTCCAGCATAAACCCCTATTGATTATGAAATAGTGAATTGGATGTATCTAATATTTATTTTCCACCTATGTTCTTGCAGTGGAGGAAGAGCTCCCTGAGATTTGTCAGCTCTGGGCCATTCCTGCTAAGTTTGTTGAAAGCTTTACTGGGTCTCCTGAGAGAAAAAGATAATCTGCCCAGCAGCAGTCCCACTGGGTGAAGTCAGGAGATCCCGGTTCACTTTTCAGGCTAAGATATTCCTGTGTGCTTGGATTAGCTGTTCAAGCCCGTTCTTTCTCAATTTACCAGCTGCAAAATGGGAATGACAGTATTTCCCTCACTGACAGTGAACAGTCCTCTACTTCAGGTACTGTCCTAAACTATCAGATAGATCTGGGATATACTCTTGGGCTGTTTACTCTCAAGTAAATAGGGTCTCCCATGCACAAGTTAAATGGGATATCTCTCATACAGCCGTGTTTTGAGGGTTAGGTGGATTGGGGAGGACAAGTAAAAGGGCTTGCATTTTTTAAATGGTTTCTCTGCTGCAAATCAGTTTAAGTGTTTAAAAGCTACATAAAATCATCCCTTGTTGATGTTGGACAGAAGGAGTCAGATTATTTGCCTTTGAAGTACATCAGAAAGTGGTTTCTTTCCCTCCCTTCTCCAGCAACTACTATAATATTTCTTCCGTCCCACAGGGAGAATTTAGCTTCTGGTACAGGCTACCCCTGGAGCACCTCAAAGAGCATCTCTGACAGAGCCACAGGGATTTTGCAGTGTATAATTCATAACCAGAAACACTTCCCTTATGGACAGGTTCCTTGACACACCCCAGACTGAGGGCGGACAGCTGTGGTTTTCTTTTAGTTTCAGGAGACTGGGTTAACCTCCCTTCTGCAAGTCACAACTGGGGGTGTTCAGCTCTTGTCACCCCTCCTGCTGCAGTGGTAGGTGTGAAATAGAAGTTATTGAGCATTGAAAAAGCAGAAATGTGGGAAAAGAAGATGAAGATGCCCCTTTGTCCTGCTCGCCTTGAACTTTAGCATTTAATCTTAAGACACATTCTGTCCTTGGCCTTTCGATTGAAAGCACCACTTACAAGAGTGGTTTTTGTGGTATCAACCTCTTTGGAAATAGTGTGGAAGTAAAGACCATCCGGCCACGGTCAGACAGTTGATGGCTTTTGGTCATTACCGCACCAGTCTGGATGTCAATCATTTCTGGCACAGCGGAAGGATCAGTAAAGGAGCTATTCCCTTCCAGGGGAGACTGAAAGTGTTTGGGGTCCTCATACCAGATGAATGGGCTGGCTGGCAGGGAAAGCAGAGCTGCATCAAGATGCTCAGTTTGTAGAAAAGAATCCTAGCATCAGCTAGGTTGGAAAAGACCTTTAGGATCATCAAGGTATGATGCTACCTTAGCGTGCCCACAGGGGGGTTTGGGAGATGGCGAGGGGAGCAATGAAAGACCTGCAGCTGCAGAGGAACCCTGTTCCTTGGCCTGAGGAGAGAGCAGAAAATGCTGCTGCTGTTTTGGAGGAGCAGAAGGAGAGTGAACCCACTTCCATCTCCATCTCCCAGCCCTCTCCCCATGCGCTGAGCCCTTCCAGGCTCCTCCAAGGGGGCCCCAGACACTTCCCTGCTGTGCTGGGAGTTCCTACCTGCTCACTTGTTTACAGTTCCCCTGCTCAGACCTGATGTCTGCTCTCTCCTTTCTGCTAATTGGCAGACAGAAGCCTCGAGGGATTTGGTTTGGTGCCATCAGACTCCTGCTAACTCCGGCAGTGGTGTTCTTCCCCAGACAATGACTTCAGTAGCCTCCGGGCACCCCAGAACCTCCTAACAAACATCTCTCATAACTGCCTTATTAACTGATCTCTGTAGTAAGATAATAATAAACACCCTTACTTGTGTCTTGGTTCAGCCAAAAATACTCTCAAGTGGACTTAGCAATGCATAAAATGAATAAATGATTTATGTTTACTATTTTTAATGGAGCTACTTATTAGCAACCCTCTAATAGAGAGCTCCGTAAAAACACTCCTGATTTCATTACAGATTTAGAAGGTGGTAATGAAAAGCTGTAGGGAATAAAGTGGGGAAGCACTCCCTGAGCCAAATTCTGCTCTCAGCTGTATTTAAAGTTCTTGCTGAGTTAAATCCTAGAGAGGATTTTGGCCAGAAAAGCATTGAAATGGAGAGAAATCTCTGTCATCTGCTCATTCCAGCTCACCCATTCAGAACCTGTACCAGCCAAGAGAAGGGTGTCTGCCCTGGGAGGGCAGACACAAAAACACAAGTGCAGGACGTGTCTATCTGCAGCAGATCAGAAGAGCTGTGTATACACATGCACTCATTGCTGCCTGTACAGGACATGAGGCAGTGGGAGATTTTACCATGGCAGCCTGAAGCCAGCACTATGGCCGGATGCAGATTGTACAGTGTACTCCCCACCTCTGGTCCCGATGGGGAGTGGGGAGGTTCATGTAACAAATCGTCACTGAGTGCTAAGAACACTAATTAGGTTAGGAAGGCATAGCGGCCCTTAGAGAGAGCCCTGACGTGGGAGTCAGGGGACATGAGTGCTGTGCATTGCACTGTTGCTGAGTGACAAGAAATGCCACCCTCCCTCCATGTCCTCTATAGAAAAGTGGAGGCACTGACCTTTGTGTTTAAGGACCAGATGCATTCAGGAGCCTTGAAGTATGGGAACAGAGCACGTGAACTCTTCACATGTTGTATTTCTACAGACCAACTTCTATTATCCAGCTCTTCACAGTGTGTGTATTTACTGTGATTTAATTCCTCAGCCACAAATACTGTTTGCTATACTTTTCCTGAAAGGAAGATATAGGAGTCTAGCACAAGCTGCAGTGACACACAACACACACAATTCCCACATGCAATTGTTTGACCAACCATCTAAATCACATTGCTTTATTCCAACTCAGAGAGAAGTTCTATGCCTTGCCTCCTGCTTACTTTTGGAGCTCTTCTGCTGATCTCGCTTTAGTGAAGATAATGATGTGAGCACATATCCAACTTGTGGGTTTATCCTGAGATACATATTTAGTATTTAGGATATTTCATTTTGCATGCACCCTGACCAGTAAAACACTTTTGCAAGTACCATTAGATACCTGCAGATAGATCCTTGCTGTCTTTGCTTTCTTCTGCTGTGAATAATGTTCACATTTCTTCTGTTTCTTCTTCTAATAATGTTCCTCAGCTGAACCTGCCCACAGAATCTGAAACCTGCCTAGCAGCACCATTAAAAGCATCTGATTTTTCTTCTAGATAGGATTTCAGCACTGTCTGAAGAATCGGGACACTTTAAGGTGCTACAAGTGTCAGATCATTAGTCTTTGGAGATGCAAAAGAATTTCCCAGCCTATCACTTATTCACTAATGTGTAAATGAAACATCCTGTGGATATCGTCAACATTTCTTAGGCGGCCCTATCCATCAGTCACGTACAAGCCAAAGGCTACAGAATTACACTTGTCATGAAGAAATACTGTATTTTAAGCTAACTACCATATCGACCTCTCTGATGTTTCTTAAGATGATCTATTGCTCTATTTTTTTTTTAATCTGCAGAAATAAAACCAAGTTTGCTTCAGGGCAGAGACAGTCTAAAAGCTTGTGCTAATAAATCTATGCAAGTTTAGGAGCGCTTAATACATATGCTGCTTCAAGTGCTTTTTAAATGCATTATCACCTTGAAGTAAATACAGTGGAAGGCTGCCAAATGGCAGGATGCTGTTCTCTGTAAATTTATGCATTTGTGTCATTAATGCAATGAAATGTTTAAACTTTCATTGGATTTTGCTAACTGATTTGCAGTTTGAATGGTAGTAATTTTGTGCATTTATCAATTGCCATTTAAGTAGCTGCTATAATATTTCTGTTTAGGCAGGCAAAGCACACTCATCAAAATAGTTTTCATCTAAATTAGATTTGGGATGAAGTATTTGAGTGATCACAAAACAGAAGACACATCATAGAATCGTAGAATCATAGAACAGATTTGGAAAGGACCTTAAGCTCATCCAGTTCCAACCCCCCTGCCATGGGCAGGGACACCTCCCACTAAACCATGTCACC
>JANRGW010031748.1:0-12072 GCA_024733675.1 Psilopsiagon aymara | reverse complement strand
GCCAGGTTGGACACAGGGGCTTGGAGCAACTGCTCCATGGAAGGTGTCCCTGCCCATGGCAGGGGTTGGAGCTGGAGGAGCTTTGAGGTCCCTTCCAACACAAACCAGGCTGTAACCCTATGATCATTCACAATTCACATTCAGTGCTTGCTGCAGCTAGGACAGAGCATAGGAAATACAGCAAAATATGCAGGTGGTGCTGGCCCCGGTCAGCAGCTGGTCCAGCTCCCCTACCCCAACTGTAGCCCCTCTCTATGGTCACTCACACTTGGCCCTGCAAATCACTGCTGCATTCTGTCCCTATTTCAAACAGCAAAGCACAAGACACGAATGCTCATGTGAGCCAGCACAGGAGTGGTTAAACCCTGCTCATCACACAGGGATGCTGACAAACACCTTCTGAGACAACAGAGCTACTGTGTGATACCCACTGGCATCTGCCTGGTGATGAATCTCAGTGCCACGGGTTATGCCCACCCTGCATCAGCATGGCTGGAGAGCTGGGCTCTGTCACCATGGCTGCACCGGGCATCGAGGCTTTAGGATGAAACACCGTTTCAGCTGCGAAACAGAAAATGCCAGTGACAGCTTTAACAGGATTTGACAGCATTTACTCAGCTTCCTGGTGCTCTGAAAGAGAAAACAGCCTGCAGCGAAGTGAGGAGGAGGGGGCCTGACTGGAGGCACTGGCAGCAACGTGCATGGGGAAGTCCACACTCACACCTGAGACCCTGATGTCTCCAATTCCTCCCCCTCCTCATCCTCAAAGCCCACTCTGCAGAGGAAGGCTGGGGTATTTCCAGGCTTAGGGAACTGTTCCTACACGGTCAGGAGCCTTTGTGCCCCTCACAGTGACAGAACAAGCCAGGATGTCATCCCATGCTTACCTAGTGTCTGCCACCAAGGGCTGAGAAGGCAACAGGATGAACACAGCCACCCCTTAATAGCACCAATCTTACCTAAGGACAATGTGGGAACATGCAGGAATACAGGAGAAAAAGCTGCTCTTATTCCTGTCGAATCAGCTAGCTGTAAATACAGAGCAGTGAGCTAATGCTGTGTATTTTTGTTCTGGATTGGAGAAAACATCAAACCCAAATTTCTTTATGAGAAAAACAACTGCCTCTGGCAACCTCTATCTCCAAGTGTTTGGCGGTATCTCTTCTCTATGATTTGATATTCCTGGAAGAAAACATCACTTATGCTCTGCTTAGAGACTGCTGGTATTTACACACACTTACACAGCTAAATACCACCCAGTGCTGCTTCACCAAGCCAAGCTTGGATGGTATGAGAGACAGGAAACTACAGCTTTATGTTAAAGCTAATTTAAAGCACCAGTCCTCATCCAGATACCTTTATCAGCCCCCAAAATCACAACTGTTCCTGACAGATCAATTACTGAAAACACTAAAACTGAACGTGATGCCCTGAGGACACTCCCTCAAAGCCACCCCTCCAGGCTGCCCTTCTCCAACCCCGATGTGATGCTTCGCCTTGCTATTTGCAAGTGAAACGGGGCGGCTGTGAGCGGCGCTCAGAGGCAGGATCAGATACCTGGGATGCACTGGCAGCGATCAGATATAAACCTGCATCACCAACTGGACTTTGATCTGGCCAGTGTTTATTGTTCCCTGTCTTAGAAGCAGAGCAAACATTCAGCTCTTCCAGGGCCAGGCAGTGAAACCTGGCAGGGAGTTGCTAAGCAGAAGCTGAATGCTGAAGGGGAATGACCCCACAAAGCCTGGAGGCAACTGTGGAAAATGAGGAATCTGGCAAAAAGTGTGGTTTTGACACCGAAAAACATCAAGAAGCTGCCATGCCACGCGTTTGAATTAGGCAGCTCCTGGGGCAAAGGGCTGTACCGAGAGATGCAGTGATTCACTGCAGACTGTACCCAGTGATGCACGGTGGTTCACTGCAGCTGGGAGCAAGTGGAAGCAGGGGGAGGCAGAGCAGCCTGGTTTAGATTTACACTACAGAGAAGCAGATGAGGGAAGAAAGGGAGTTAAACTTGTCACCCTCGGATCTGGCAGCTGCACTCTGTTGCCTACAGCTTGGTGCTGGAGACCCATTAACAGTGGCACCAGCCCAGACCATCACAGAGGTGAGAACATGATGCAGTAAAGGCAGGAGCAAATGAGGCACAGACTGATGGCAATGATGTATGCAGGGATGGTGGCCAAAAGGGCCACCGAAAAGAGACCAATAGCTTGAAATCCCCTTTTACACAGCTTTTACACAGGAAAAGGCTCTCAGGGCTCTGAGACCCACCTGGGAAGTGGGTGCAGCAATGGATCAGGATGGTTTGGTCCAGAGCTGAACAGCCACCTGGATGTGAACATAGTGCTGACCCACACCACCCTCTTCTCTAGGGGTTACACTATGTCACAGACCCACAGCAGCTTGAAGAGAGGGATCAGAGATGCACAGCAGCAGCACCACCCCAGGGACAGCATCACCATCACCTTTGCCTCCCAGGGAGCAGCATGATCCCTGCATCACCCTGAGCACCCCTGCTCAGGGCACCATGTCCACTGGGCCAAAGCAATGCTATTTTCCTGCTTTCCTCCTTTCTTGCCTGCCCCCAGTGACCTCCTGAGCCCTTCCATGGTGTCTGCTAAGTGAGCAGTCAGGCAGGGGCCATGGATTCACCCCTCTGGCAGGAGCAGGGAAAGGGGGACCAGGCAGGGCTCAGGTTTTAAGCAGAGGAGGAGGAGGAGCTTGGCCCCTGTGTGCCAGGCTCGCAGCCCTGTCCTGCCTTTCCCTGTCTCACTGCTGCCCTGTGCTATGCCCACGTCCCCCTGCCCAGCAGCAGCACCAGTGCATCCATCCCCTCCCCTGGCCACTCTTTGCTGTCTGACACTGGGTGCTGTGCTTCTTCCCCTTGCTGCTTCTCGCTTCCACTGCTCCTCCTCCTCTCCAGCCTGCTCTGCCCCATCCCTGCAGCCATGACAGCCCAACCCACAGGCAGGCAGTGATGCTGCAGCAGCCAGCACAGCCAGGGGAGGTCCAGCACCTCTTGGGCACTGCTGCTCCACCGATGCTTGCTCTCACCCTAAAAGCTACCATGGCAGTGGCTGCTCCCTCCCCTGCACAAGGATGCTCCGCTCCACAGGGAGCTGTGGGCGCCTGCATCCTCCGTCTGCATCCTCCGGCAGGGCTCTGCCTCCACCAGCACCTCCCTGAGGACCTGACCCACTTTTGGCTGTGCAGAGCAGGGAATGCCCGGTCCAGCTGGCCCCACTGCTCCCTCCTGCCATTCCCCTCTCTTTGATGTTCAATGTAGGAGAATAATGAGGTGTTCCTGTGCCTTGCTGCTGGAGAGCATCTGAGGGGCAGGCACTGAGTAGCTGTGTGTTTGAGACTGTGATAGAGTGGATAGAAGCTGCAGCATCATCTACCTCCCATCCACCCGACCCCACCGAGGCCCCTCTCCCCACACACGTTTGTTCTTTTGAACCCCCAGCTGAGACTGCCACTAACTTATTTCATCAGTGCCAGTGTTTTGGCAGTGATGATGCACACACTGAGCACTGTTATTCTTCTCGATAATGCTCTAGATGAAGGGACACGACTGTTTTGGGAGTTGACCTGAGTCAAGTTCAACTGTACTACAGACTATAAATGCCAGCACACATTAAAGCAGCCCTGATGGAGGGTATGGGCACACGACTGAAGGAAAAGCTGTACTCACCCTCTCCAGGTCTTGCCTGAGGTGCATGAAGAGCTTTAGGCGTCGGTAGAGCACGTCCTGCTCTTGCTGGGCCAGGTTGTCCACTTCATCTGTTTTTGGTGTCAGCAGCGGTTTGTTGGAATTTGCTTTCCTCTTCAGCTTCCAGTACTGGTAGACAAAATCCACCAGCGATTCGCTCAAGTCCAGGTTCTCCGCCACCTCCGAAGGCTTCACGAGTTCGTAGAAGTCCTCCTCCAGCTGCTGGAGCTTCTGCTTCCGCAGCGTGACCTTCTCCAAGTCCAGCTGGGCTTGGTCAGGCTCTGTCCGTGCCTCCTCGGGCAGCTTAGTGGCACCGGTGCTGTGCTCAAGGCAGAAGGATTTGAACTTCACTTCGTCGTTGTCTGCTAGGATAGTCCGCATGTCGAGGTTGTGGTCGAAGGCGCAGGTGACGTGGAACGCGGTGACACAGGCGGGCATGGAGCACTGCGGGGACAAGGACAGGGGTTATGGCCAGGACAAAGCACACGCTGCTTCCTACAAACCCAGTGACACCCATCTGAGTGACAACACCTACCGCGAAGTGATGGATGCTCCACGACAGGCACTCCTTATTGCACGAGTCTATGAGCCAGACACCCAAGCAGAAGAAACCCGGGGTTCACCAGGTATCAGCAGGCACCTTCCCACCTTACCTGCTTTAATCCTTCTCTCTGCTGGGCTCTGCTCATCCTTCACTCACAATAAACAGGAGCTTCCAATGGTCCTTCCAACAAGACATGTCAACAGCCAAAGACAACAGCAGCAGCCAGTGGGATGCTCACAGACTGTCAATGGATTTCTCCTGATGGAGAAACCTTCATCTGCATTTCACCCTTAAACTACTCCAGTTACCACATCTAAAGCTAATACGCTGTTTTTATTGGAAGCATACAGAACATGTCAGTGTTTATGAGTGAACATGGGATCTCAGACGCAGCCAACACTCCCAGAGCACGATGCTGTTCTCCTCTGGAAATTACACAGCCTGTAATTAGCTCCATTAAAAAAGGGGAGGGAAAGAAAGGCAATTCAACATCTACAGAGCAGAACATCACGAAATGAACCTTTCAGAATGGGTACAGCAGCTGGACTGCTGTCAAACTTATATCACATTAATATTATAACAGTTCCCCATGGCTTATATTACTTTGGATCCCACAGGCAACAAACCTCAGCCTGGTTTCCTACAGAGAACCCCTTCTAAGCCAGTGCTGTGCCTGTGTCCATGTCAGCACCTTCTCCCCCTCTACTCATTAACTGGTTTTTAATGGCTCTGAGTATCAGATAATTATTTCTACCATAACCCATAAGAAATCAGTCTCTTCCAGCTGCTAATGACCAGTTAAACTGCAATAATGAGACGTTTTAAGTGGGCTATTACTGTAGGCACCGTATTTCAGTGTTTATAGAAGAATTATTCTTGTGGGGGATGAAGATGCAGTTGTGGCCTGAAGGACCAGGCGGAGGCACATGAAATTTCCTGGATGTTGACCACAAACCATTTGGTTTAACTGGGGCTCTGCTGCATTTCAATTCTCAGAAAGAGGAAAAGCAAGCGCATGCTCTGTTAGGTGCTGAGCAACAGAAGCTGTACGGCTTTTTATCCTCATCCCACCGGCCCTGAATGCCTGCTCCATCACCCAGCGTGTGAACTTCTGACATTGCTGCTTTTAGTTGTTTTCCCTTGACTTTGTTTATGAAGCTGCTGGTGCTTATGGAAGCAGATACCAGGGCCAAGAAAAGTGTACACAAGTGCTGTCCAAGACCTCCCCTTCCAGGGCTTTCCAAGCCCTGCTCCAAAGCCTCCAGCGGGAAGAGCTGGATGCAGCCTTCCCATGGTGGAGCCCTGAGCAGTACTAGCACAGCTCCAGGCAGTGATGCTGAGCACTCACTCCTGCAGGCACCCAATGCAAGCAGACTGTGAGCTCCTGATCCCTGCTCACCTAGTTGGAACTGGATGAGCTTTAGGGTCCCTTCCAACACAAACCATTCTACGATTCTAATGCCTGGAGCCTGGCATCACAGGACCCATGGACAAGCCCTGCTGCAGCCTCCCATGCGGCTGAGGCACCAGCTCCATTCTGCAGTATTTAGTTTCGGTGATGAAGGAGGGGCAGAGGGAGCTCAGCCTGACTTGCAGCTTCCAGATCTATTTGGTGCAGACAGTATTTCACACACAGGCTTTTAAAGCTCTGCATGCGCTTCTGCAGCCATTGGCACAAGGAGATGCAATGACAGTTGACAGATTCACCCTTCTTCACTTTGACAACACTTTCAGGACACTTTCCAGCTGGAAGGTCCCATAATTGAGCTTTCTTCTCTGGTGGCCAAGACGTAGCATGGCACTACCATGGAGCTCCTGATTTACTCCTGATGAACTCCAGCTATACTCCTGATACACTTCATCCTGGCTATTTTGGCATAACAGCTGGGGGTGCTTCAAGCTACACCATCCTTTTGTGCTGTCATGCACATAAACATCCACAGTGGAGAAAGCGGACACAGAACTCACCACACAGTGAACCATGTGAGCGAAGGAAAGCCACAGTGATGTTTCTGCCACCAGCGCTAGGAACAGCTTTAACAACACGGCTGTGGCTTCTGCCAGGACAATGTCCTGCTAACAGGAAAGCCCATCACTCCACCTTAGGAACAAAGCACATGGAATGTCACCCATGCCGGATCTCTCCTCTGACAGATGGCAAGCAGCACTTGTCAGAAACTGTGCCCAAAATGCAAATAGAAAATCATCAGGCAGCCCAGCTGACAGGGAACAGAGAAAGGTACCTGCTCAGGCACAGCTACCCAAGGACCTCCCATCAACGGACCATAAGACCACACTGATCCATCCCAGAACAGCGCTGGAATGAAGCAGCTCATCACGGGAGAAGGGATCTGCCACGCAGAACAAACCAGGCTCAGAAGACCGGCCCAGCCCCTAAGTCTGCTTCGTTATTGATGATGATCTCACAGCACCTTTCACTCAAGGATCTCAGCACACTTTGCTTATCCACACAAATCCATTCCCAAACACAATTCCAAGACAGAGAGGATGAAAACTGCACCAGAGATTACCGTGGGCTGATAATCAGTCCTCAAACCACTGACTGGGAAGAAGCAGAGGGATGGTTTTATGTGCCAAGGGAGTTCAAACAGAAGTTTTCCAGATTACAGAGGTGCTCTGGTGCAGTTTGGGGCCCAAGGGGAAGGAAGCGGCTCCTCCAACAGACCTGCGAGGGGAACTCAGGAAGGGAAAATGAATTACCGGTGCTGAACTGCAGCCAAGCCATCAGCCAGGACGCTCCTGCATCCTTACCAACACGCCCATGGGATGCTCAGTAACCACAGATGGTCTGGATCCTGGTAGCACTTCTCAGCCCAAACAGGCAATTTTCAGCATCCGGGAGCCAGCGCACCAGTTATCCCAGTGGATGGGGACCAGCGGCACGAGCAGCTCCAGGGAAGCAGTGGGAAGAGGAGCAATAAGGCACGATTGGATGGTGGAGGATATTTTTGAGGGCCTTTTCCTCCAAAAAGCAATAACAGAAAGAAAGCTGGAAGATGATGACAGCAAAAGACTGTGCCCTTTGGAGAAGCCTGCCAGCAGCTAACAGGGACCTGGCATTTTGTGCTGTGCTGAAAGGCCTCGGTGAGCATTTCCAGTTGTTCTGACAGGAGAGGAGGGATTTGATGTGGAGGGAGCTGCGTCCCAAGGAAGCATGGTCAGGACTCCTGGCACTCTCTTTTCCATCTCAGCAATGCAAACGAGAAAATTCCTGCTGGATACCGAGCTCTCCTTGGCATGTCCTGGTGTCTGACCACAAGAACCACCATGAAGTCATGATTTCCCCTTAACAGGAGCTGGGGATGGGGTGACTCCAGGGCTGCATCCCTGCCCAGTGTCTGGGAGCTCTGGCTCAACTATGGACATGACAAGTTACACCAGGTTCAAAGAGCTGTACCAGAAAGCAGGGGAAGTCATTATGAGGAAGCAGGAAGGTCAGGCAGTGGGAATCCCTTCCCTTGGGCTTTGACTCTTCTGATGGTCAGATCTGGATGAGGAAAAATACCTCGATGCAGAGGTCCCTATGCAAAACCATCTCATGTTTGTCTCTGCCCATGTGGTCGAGGTGGGTGTTTTCTTGCTGCCCCTGAGCATCCCCATGCTCCACTGGGACGATGCTCTTCCACCCCTGCAATTTGTCTTCCAGATTTCACCTCCTGTTCCGGCAAAGCCCATTTCCAACCCACCATTTGGAAACCCCCCTCCTGGAAACAACTGCCTTCCTTCCCCAAACCTGCCCCACCTGCAGCACCTGAACCCTGCTGCCAAGAAGAAAAGCTCAGTGCTTGACAGAGAACAACCTCCTCCTTTCAGAGCTGGGTCATAAACCCAAAACGCTGACAAAGGTGGTTAGATTACACCTGTATAAACAGGCGCTGATCAAAAATACGCTCCATAAACAGAAGCTTTCAAAACAGAGCTCTGTACTGCTGATGAGTACAGAGTGTGCTTATTTATCTATGGGTGAACTTGTTGATTTACCCCATAAATCCTTAAATCAAGACTCTGCTGCCTTTTTTTGCCCCTTCTCCCCCTTTTCCTCAAAGCAAAACCACCCCATGCATGCAAGGGTGGCCTCGGTAAGTGCTCTGGTGACAATCTCATGAAGACTTATAAACCACGAGCTGCCGGCTCCTGAGACAATAAAGCTCCTGTTCCATCTCAGGTGACCTTTAATGCAAATCCATGCGGTCCCCGGGATCTCACAGCTCCCATGCCATGCCGGCACTAAGAGGATGAAGCCTCAGAGAAGCTGAATTCTTTTTGATGCTGCCAAGCCTGTTTGCCTCCTTCCCTGCCCTTCCGTTCTTTGAAAGCAGTTGCCGTTATGACACAGTCTCTCCATCTGGCAGGGTGAATAAGCAGATCCACCCAGAGCCATCAAAAAAGATGTGAGTCAACGCCAGAGATTTAAAGAAGTATTGTGAGATTTCATTTCAAGCTAAGGGGATTGCTTTTAAATAGCTCCCTTTAAAGTATTAAAGCCGAAGCAGAGACATGAATGCAACAGAGCCTGCAGACCTCCTATTCCTATCCCCCTCCTGCAACCAGCCAGCTACCCCTCCTCCCCCATAGTCAGTGCTGTGAACACTGACCTCCACTGTGCAGCTCCCGTTGCTGTACTGGAGCTGATCAGCTGGGACTGATCCGCATCCCAAACCTTCTCCCAGTTTCTCGGAGCTTTGTGGTTATTCTCTCCTCTCCTGCACCCCACGACTCCTTCAATGGTTTACCAGTGAAAGCAAAAGGCACAGGCACTGAAGGACAGCAGATCCCCAAGGCCATTCCCAGGCACCACTGGGATATTGCATCGGCCAAGCAGCGGGAAGCAGGGAGAATCACAGCAAGGATTCCCAGATGCCCTCACACCACGAGTGCTGCATTCTGGATGGGAGCTTCTCTTCTTTGCTCTCCAAGAAGAGAGATCAAGGCCAAGGAAGCTCAGTCCCACTTTAGTAATAGGAAAGCCCAGAGCATCCTGCTTTCTGTCTGAACAGAGAACTTACCCTCCTGCTGCGGGGAGAGCAGGCAATCAGATGTCTGCTTACGTGTGGCAAAACAGGAGAGAATGTGGGAATGTAATGGGAAATACTCTATTTAAACATGGTAATGTACGCTCTACTTAACACATGGTAAATACTGTGTTTTCCATGCCAACAGGCTAGTGGGGACTCCCTAATCCTGGGGCTCCCTGATATCCCCCCAACAGAAAGGCTTCCCACTGGTTTGTGGAATACTTGGGCTGTGTATCTCAAGAGCATCTCACTTTGTTGGCAGCTCTGCCAAGCCTTTCTGCTGGAGGTTCCTGATTTCAAACCAAGGTCATTTGCAGCCCTGGTAATTGAAGTCACTACAGCAACATCACTGTGTTATGCAAAGAAAGTTAATCTAGATTCCTAGCACTCAATACATTAAATGATTGCAAACAACATCTGATGACATCTGATGGGTGCTCGTGCTCCCTGTTGTTAGGTTTACTCCGAGCAGGAATAACCCTCAGCCCAGATCACATCCTCCACCATCTCAAGAATCTCCAGTGGCAATTACAGGCAGAACCCCAGAGGTCTGAGCTTCTTTGGTGCCAGGTTACATACCTGAATACAAGTCCCAGTGCACTCCTTGCAAAGGCTGCAGGACAAAGCCCATCTGCTTGCTGGGATATGAGAGATCTTCGTAATGGGTTCCATTTTTTCAGGACATCCAATGCTAACCTGGCCATGAAACAGAAGACAAGCTGTAAACCCTGGCTTCCACCCCAAATCTCCTACGAGAGGGTATCTGTAGTAGTCTGACTGATGGATCCATTTCCTATTTGCTATTTTTCAGGGTCATTTGTAAGCTGGAAAATAAAACCAAACCCCAAAACCCAGAAACCAATTTGGGTGAAATAGAAGGGAAAATTAATGTCAGTGTCTCCTCTGAACTAACTCCTCACCCGGCTGCTACTGCACACCTCGGATGGGCACATGGAATGAGCTTTACCCTGCCCAGAGGCCTTGTGAATGCCCCCCACCTCTCTGCCCTTGCACCCCACCTCTGTGTCCTCCCTTAATAGGTTGCCCCATGACTGCTAATCAAACACACAGCCTGGTGACCGACCAGTATCACAGCTCCAACCCAAACTGGACTTGCTGTTTACACCACTAATGGACATCCTGGGCTGAGACTTGAAACCAGCTCCATGCCCACCCGGCTGTCAAGAGGAGGTTGGGAAACATCTTACTTCAGGTATCCATAAGGCACAGCTAACGTGGACCCATTTCGTCCCGCTCCGGGTGGGCTTCAGCGCTCCCCCCCTCTTCGGGCACAGTAGACACTTTGGCTGAACCCCAAGGGCGCAGGTCCGGCACAGCCAGCTCCCGATGGGCACCTTCAGGATGCCGTAGCATGCCTGTGCAGACATGAGGCAGGAGGGTTAGGGCATCTGAGAGCAGGAAAAGCATCTTCCCACACCTCCTCCTTTGCTCCCACCTTTTTCACTGCCGCTGGCTTACTGCCATTGCATCAGGGCATCCTGATGCACACCAGAGGTAAAGCAGCTCCACAGTCAACTGACAGTGAGGTTAAGCTCTTCCTTGCTACCTTCCCTATTTTCACACGGATACTCATGCTGGATCACTACGTCCTGGGTTTTAACTAAAAGCTAAGTGTAAAAACGCGCTGTGTATCGTGCCAAGCACCCTCCTGGCTCTAGGTCTGGGGTAGGCAACCTGGCTGCCCCAACACCAGCAGCTCTGCTCTGTGGACAAAGTCTGTTTCTAAACAGCTACGAGACCCACAACAACTCAGAGGAGTAAGAAATGCCATGTGGAGAAACCTCTGAGGTAGCTGAGGGTTGAAAAGCCACAACCCCATGATTGAGAAAGATGGCCACACTGGTTACACTCCAACACAGCCCGGAGGGGAAGTGAAAATTCACTACAGAAAGGTAAAAAGGGGAAACAGTCACAAATATAAATCAGAAAGGAGGAGCCTTAAAGGATAACAGATCTCAAGGACAATAAATCTAAATGATACAAGAACACATCTACAGCCAAGAGAGTGGGAATGAAAGGACTCAGGTCACCCATGGAGCTCCCTGACCTGCTGAGATAGCGCAGGACACAGAGAAGCCAAAGTGCTCACAAATATCTCCCTTCCGTTCTTGGGGAAGAGCCAAATGATAAGCCCTATCCCATAGCGATGGTGATAAAATACTTTCCACTTCAGCTGTAACTCATGACAGTATTAAACAGCTACTACTAAATCCAGACAGTTTTTAACCAGCAGGTCCTGGCAAGTTGCACTTAAAGGGCTTTCAGCGAGTGGCACACAACTGTGTTGGGCATAACGCGGGGCTGTGCCACTATTTTAAGCGAGGAGATGTAATTAATACCAGATCTGTCTGCGCTGAACCGCTGCAGGAGGGAAGCGGGCAGTAAGGACCCAGTGCTGCGGGCTGGGCATTTGTCAGCTCTGCTGCTTGATGCTTACCCCCCCAAACCAGCTTTTCATCCTGCTCTAGGTCAGCACCACGGCAAGTGATGGGGGCAGAGGGCACATGCGGGGATGCGTGAGCGTGGGAAAAGCACATCCTCAGCCTTTAATGGTCAAGAACAGACTTTATAATGACAGGAAATCTGGAGAGGGACTTTTAACAAGGAGAGGCAGGGACAGGACAGGGGAATGGCTTTAACTGCCAGAGGGGAGACTGAGATCAGCTCTGAGGCTGCAGTTCTGCCCTGTGAGGGTGCTGAGCGCTGGCACAGGGTGCCCAGAGAAGCTGTGGCTGCCCCATCCCTGCAGTGCTCAA
>JANRGW010031746.1:0-72879 GCA_024733675.1 Psilopsiagon aymara | reverse complement strand
GGGGTGGGGGGGTGGTTTGCTAGCTTTGTGTTTGTTTAAAGGATCGTGAGGAGCAGAATCTCTAACAGAGTGTAAGTTGTATCACAGTCCTCTGAAATTTAATCTGTGGAAATGTATTTCTAATTTAGTCTGCTGTGAGGTTGATCAGTCTGTTGGCAGCATGTCATTGCTGTGATCTGGGCCAACTGCCACAGTTGTTGGTGGGAAAATTCAGATGGTGGGGGTGTGTGTGTATGTGTGTGAGCACACATGGCTGCATTCACACGCTTGTTTCCTCTGCTTGCTAACTAAGCATGTGTTATTTATAGCTTTGAAGGCACTTGCACTTAAAGAAAAGCAACCTGTGTGGGGATGTGACTTGTGTCCATTTTTATTTCCTACTGTCTCTTGGCATTCTGCTTTAACAATGCAAATGGGAAGCATGGGTACTTTTGTCCTCTTACAGTACTTCATTCAGAAGGTTGTTATATTGTTGTTTTTTTTTTTTTAATATATATATTTCTTTTTCTTTCTTTTTTTTTTTTTTAATTTTAATCAGTGACTGTTTAGCTTTTGCACCTGTAATTTTCTTCTTTGTTATTCATCTGTAGAGTAATTAATGTTTTGTACTGTCAATTAAGAACTTGCTATTCATTCCTAATTTCTTCAGTATGCGGGAGTGCTCGTGTATTTCAGACAACACGTGCATTCAGATGGCAAGATCCCAATTACAATTACAGTAAAAGCCATGAGAGGAATATCTGCTCTGAGTGCCACACATGGCATGTTCTTGGTCTGCTTAAACAGGCTGAAGAAAAGCAGAAGGGGGAAGCTGTCAGCTGTTTCAGCACCTCCACAAGGTTATTGCTCTATCACCCCTTTATGAAGCTGGAAAAGAACCAGTAACATCAGGACTGGGTATCTGCTATGTGGTTTCGTGTCTGTGGAGGTACAGGAAGAGTGTCTGTGGCTTGGAGGGAGAAGGAGTGGGGCTATTGAGGTCAATACTAGCATGGTTCTGGCTGCAGTGTCTGGACTGCTTTGTCCTCCAGGAGGTCCTGGCTACCTGAGATTGTGCCTGTTTGGTCCCTTGGGAGGATTAGCGTCAGATGGTTGTCTCTTGATATGCCGATTGGAAAAGGAGGTGGAAGCTGGTTCTTAATATGCTTACAGGGAGTTCCTGTAGCAGCCTGCTGGTACATCCAGCTCCAGAAAGGTCCCACAAGTGGCATTTCAGGGCACCAGCAGGCTCAGTTTGAGATTGCTCTTCTGGTGGTACCCAGTGAGCTTGGAGAGGGAAGAGCCAGCAGCTTACTTAAACCCTGCATACAGAAGACTTGTGTGATTTTTGTTTTTTTTTGAAGAGGTTTGTTTTGGTTTTGAACCTCCGTGCTATTATTTTTTGAAATGCCAAGGGATTCAAAATTGCTTGCATGGTGGGACATGTGATTGTTCTGACTTCTGTCCAGATGCCTGTCCAGCTGTGGCTGTTTGCACTTCCATGGTGAAATGTGACTTACAATTATATGGAAATAAGGGCACATTCACAGAGTGTAAGTTCAGCACTTTGAAAATTGTTTAGTAGTATGTGTAGTGGCAATAAGATCCAGGAGAGTAAATCCCTGTGTTTGTGGGGGGATTTTTTTGTTTTGTTTGGTTTGGTTTATATTTTTTAAAGTTCGTATTCTCTTAGTTCTTCAAAACATTCTGATGAAATAAGCCCTGCATTCATGATGAAAGCTTTTCTTTAGCAAGGGAGTCTCCTCCAGGACTGGGGGAAAAGAGTTTTGCAGTCATGCCTCTGTCCTTGTTCCACACCCAGCAACAGCGTCAAAGGCACAGTTTAAATTTGTCCTTCAAATTCTTTTCTGTTTTTAAATAGAGAAATTTAAAAATCCTGTCACCACTACAAGTTCAGGCTTAGGTACTCAGGGAGCGGGGGTATTTTAAGCAGCAGCAGCTGAACTCTGTGAGTGATAGAGCAGTACTGTCCTGACAATGTGGAAGAAAGGCACTTGACATGCATAAGGTTCCATACTTAGGAAAAGAAGTCCCTTTTAGATGGCCTTCTGCTAAATGCCAGAAAATCTAATGATTCAAATCACTGGAATTTTTTATTTTTAGCATCCTGTTATTTCAAAGGGAGATAATTTAACCAAGATGACCTGCTTGGTTTCATTATGCAGACTTCTAGGGACTTTAGACATATTTTTAATTAGTTTGTTTTTTGAACTCTTTGATTTGATAATACAATGTACTAATTACTTCTTAAAAGGTAAGCAGAGCAGAATGAAAAAGCTGTAATGGCTGATGAATATCTGAGAACCCTGGAGTACCTCTGACTGCGCTTGGCAAGGGCTCCCTGGCTTTCTATTATGTTAAAATTATTTTCCATTTATTTATTTATTTATCTATTTATTTTAATTACTAGTATATTGTGTCCTAGAATTTCAAAGACAAAGAAGGGAGTAGGGCAGGTATCTCTGAAGTGTTTGTCTGCAGCATTCTTATCTTTAAATAGGTTCTTTGAAGGAGCCTGGGTGTCCTTTGCCAGAGCATAATTAGTATCTTTCAGCAGCATGTGTAGATATAAGTGTGTCATCTCCATGTGGATGTACAGCGGCTTTCACTTTTGCTGTATTTTCTGCCTCTGATCAGATTTTCGTTAATAGCTTACATTACAGAGTTTTAAGTTAACTTTACTCTCCATAGTTATTTACAGGTTAAAAAATTTACAGGGAGAATAATACAGGGCTAAAGGGGGAAGGAGAAACAACTCCCTGTAAGCAACAGATCTTTGGCAAAAGGTGATAACAGGAAAGCTATGATTAGGAGCCTACATTTTAAGATGTTTTCCCATGATCAATTTTCTTATTAAGCTGGGCCTGTGGGAGCTACATGCTAGAGAATTTCAGGGATTCCTAAGTAAAGATGGTTTAATCGAGATCTCACAAATTGAGTTTTCAGGCTCTTCTAACAACTGTTCTGTAAAACGTGCAAATGTTCGTTGTCTTTGGGTACTGCAAGGGCTTAATAGTGGTTTGATGGTTTATCAGACTTGAGCAAAACCAAAATAGAAAATCTCACTTTAGCATTTTTTCCTAAACTTGAGTATCTCTAAATCTCAGTGGCCCAGGCCTCTTGCAGCTTGCTCTTAAACAGGTTTTTGATTTTTGTTTTTAAACACCTTGTTTGGGTAGTAGGCTTGTGGGCTTTTGATCCCAGCTTCTCTCTTGAGTCTTAGTAGGAAAGGTTGCCTGTACCAGTAGATACTTGCAGGGGTTTTCCATTACAGCGGAAGAGCCCCCTAAAATCAAAAAGTTGGGAGCACTTAATTTCAGGCATGGTAGAAAACAACTGTTAATTTGCCTAGCTTTTGACAAGGCAGAAGATATGGTTGTCTGGTAGCTCAGTATCAATAAGTACACTGGACTTTGAGAGCTGGTGACTGCATCAGTCACATACTTGAAGCACCATCCTTCCAAGGGAGCACGTTTCCACTGTGGAGACATACTCACCAGATCAGAGCAAGCACATTAGGTAACACAGCAACTTGATTAGGCTAGAAGCAAAGCAGTGAAATGCTGACACTGTTCAAAAATGTGAGTTGCTGTGCAGCCTGGGTTAGTTTTTAGAATTCCAAAATAATATTAAAATATGCAGATGTACAATCATTTGTTTAAAATACTGGAAGATGACTTTTTATCAGTTCTGTTATTGATCATTTGGCATTTAAGACTGACATTTTAGGATTTATTAAAAACACAAGAATAAATTCTGGGGGTATTTAGTCTTTCTCAAACATTTAATAAAAGTAAGTTTGCATTTTGTAACTGTAATCACACAATTTCAAAGTTCTTTAAAGTTAGGAGTAACATTGGTGTGTAAAATAAGTGGTATTTCTCATATTTGCAACTGCTCAGTCCACCTGTGGAATATGCTGCTTCAGGCTGGTAAATAACTCTCATGGTGCTTTAGAACAAGAGTAATATAATCAGTGTTGACAGGGAGAAGTGAATATGCGGGCTCACAGTGAACAGAACAGCATGCGTATGAAGTATGCAGAGAGAGCCTGGCAATCACTACCATAGTATTATTCCTTCCTAGGGGAGTGGAGTGCTTCTTGAGGGCTGTCCCTCTGGGCATGCAGTGAAGCATGTGTCTTCCCATCAGTGTGTGCCTGTTGGGAGATTTAAGAGGTGGAGAGAGCTGCTGAGTGCAAGATAGAGTAGCCTGTATGTAGTGCTACAGCTGAATCGAAGTACTTTCTCCTTGCTCTTCCCGTTTTGTGGCCCCTTTCTTCTGTCTGCTAATGATTCCAATATCTAACCCTGCAAAAAGCCATGAGATGAAATTAACACTAAAACAGGAGGCTTGCGGTTCAGCCTTTATACTTGAAGGACTCAGAGTCCTTCAGCAAGCTGCTTAGTTTTTCTGTAAAATGAGGATAAATGTTTAACTCTGTGTTATAGGTATTGGCATAGTTGGATATTGGTTATGGATAAGCTACTGGCATAAAATCATGAGTGCTGCGATAGCCGCAGCAGCACTTCAGAATATCACTGCCCACAGTTTTTGGTGCCCAGGTAGGCCATGTAAAGTATTCTGGCAAAGGCAATTCCTGCCCTTCCTCACAGCCAGAAATATTTGGGCCTGCTTTTGTAAACCTGTGAACCTTCCATAGGTTCAGTGCTCCCTGAAAGGCTTATTTTGTGCCAGAGATGGCCTCAGGATCTCTTGGGTATAAAACAGCCTCGTAGCCTTTTGGGACTTGTGGACGTGTCTTGTTCATGATGTAGGAGAACATAAAGTTGGGGGTTGAAGTATATGTGAGAAGGGTTGGTTTTGAGGTTCACTGCCAAATCTAGCCAGGTTAGTGGAGGTATAATGCTTTCAAACTGTCAGATACGAATTCTAGATGTGAGAAGCACTCTACTTTTTTTCTTTTTTCATATTCAGTGGACTCTGGTGCATGTTTTGTGAACTTTGAAAAGTGAACCTTTTTTTCATGGGGACTCACAGATTTCCCCATCTTTACTCCATTTCCCTGGAAAAGGAACAATTTCCTTTCCTTTTTGGTTTTAGCTCTACTGCTTTGAAGAATGGACCATGAAGAAAATGGGGTTTATGCCACTACACTAGCTGATAAGTTTTCCATAACACTTAAGCATCTTGTGATTTGTACAATGGTGGAGGAAGGGAGAGTTAGAGAATTGGTGTATTTATGAGCTCTGTTCCATTTTTGTATTTGGGATGGCCTTTTTCTCCCTCTTGGTCAGGCACTGGGGAGCTCTCTGCAACCTTTCTTGCAGGTGAAGTCAGACAAATGAGATGCAGTTGTGCTTTCCTGTATAGTTTATGCAGTTCATTCTCATCCTGCCTTGCTCCGTAAAATGACCATAAAGTGTGGGCATAAATTGCATTTGCATGCACTTCAGGGACTTGTTGCTGTCCTGCCAAAGCGTAATGAGTAGGACATACAGTAAATGAGAAGCAGGCCCTAAATTGTGAATACTGAGATGCCAGTATATTGCGAGCATTTGGGGAAGCAAGGTTTTTCCACCTGTGTACAGCCCCAAAATGGGGCCATGTGTTGGAGAAGCTGCCAAACCTCTGGATGCAGCCCATTGTAGGTCTTGGCATGCCGCCTGTTTATTGGGGCAGGCTTAAGTCCCACATACCTTGACTTGCCTTGTGCTTAAATCATTCTGATGTCTTAAATTGTTTTAAGATTTTTCCAAAGCACATCTGGGTTATGTTTAATTGTTAGGAGGAAAAAAAACCAAACCAAACCAAACAAAAACAGAGAGGAACTAGAGGGGGAGTTGGTGTAAATAATTTATGAAGAAGAATCCTCCAATTTTGCAGAAACCGCAGCCCAAATTACATAGAAGGCTCTTGGATTGAGATGATTTTTGTTGTGGTTGTAACATACCAGGGTTTGAATCCTGTCCAGATGAAAACATTTGGTTTGTACTTCAGTAAATATTGCAGAAACACTGCCAGCTAATTCTGAAGAGTAATGAAATAGTGCTCTTGGCAAAGCACATGCACTTTCCATACTTCTGATTCCACTCTTCAGATCCAAATTCGGAGGTTTTTAAATATGTTTAGCTAGTCCAAGACAAAAGTTAATGTAATTTAATGAGAAACAAAACATACTGTAATTTAGGAGGGAAAGCTACACATTTGTCAAATAAAATTTAATAACCTCATTAATCAAATAAAATAGCCGAAAAAGAGTATAATTTATTCTATTAATCACGCACTTGCTGTTGAGGTCAACGCATCTGTTTGTACAGGTTGCATAAGCATCAGTTCTTCCTTCTGTTAGTAGCAAGCCTGGATTTTGCATGCAAAGGGTAACATCTTTCTGAGAAGACTGCAAAAAGCAGCACCGTGGCTTAAAAACCTATACTTTATGTTGTACTTATTGTTGTATAAGCATCAAATTATTATACAGAGGACATAAAATACATTTGTCATCCTTTCATATGCATTAGGCAACACTTGTGTGTAGTTGCGGTAATTGTTTTTCCTATATAGTTAGGTTTTCTTTTGTGTTGCTCTCACAATGGGAGGGAGGACAAAAATACTCGAGAGAATTTCAGTAATGAAACTGCAGATACTGCCGGAAACAGTTGCCAAACATACATCAAACCTTATTTTTTAAAGTGCTGAATATTCTCCCTTCTTGTAATATTTCATAGCTCATTGTAACCATGATAAGTGAATTTTAAAAAAAGGCAATTACATTAATGATTTTCTCAAAAATTGCAGTGCACAGTGTATCTGACCCCAGAAGCAGTAACTCCTTCTCTGCCACTGGTGAGATGGTACCTGGGGTTCTGTTAGTTGCTTGAGCTTTCTGCCTGGCTTGCAATCCTTTAGGCAGCCATAGTAATTTGTTAGGCTTTCAAAATGGCATGATGAGGGCCAGTTTTGGCAATTTGACCTTTCTACAGTGATTTGGAGGAGGTGGAGGGGGCTGGGAAGTTCCCTTTGGGTTGTTGCCTCGTCTTGGCCATACCTTTTTTGCTCTTGACTGTGAGTTAACAGTGAATTTTAAGCCAGAAAAGGTGAGTAGCACATGTCCAGATCAGGGCAGCAGGTCAACAACACTATCAGACACATCCTGCTGTTAAAGCTGATCAGTACAAGGTATCCTTCCTGCTTTACTGAGTTTCTTACCATTTAATGTCAGTAATTCCTTCAGTATCTTTCTTCTCCTATTGCTCCTTCAGCCTGTGTCCATCTGCTAACTTGCCACTTGCCTCTTTTTCCAGCCCCTGCTTGTTCGAGTCTTTCCCTTCTGCCCTGCAGCTCTTGCATGCCCTTTCTTTCAGCTTTCTGCTTCTGCCATAGCTTCTCCTTCATTCCCATCATGTTGCAAATGCCTTATCCCGTTGTCTGGTGATGGCACATACTTTTTCTGCAAATATTGATGCAAAACAAAACAGCTATCTTGAGGGGCATTTAGGAAGTGTGTGCCTAGACATCGTCAGGACAGAATGTAAAATGTGCAGCTTCTACATGAGATTGGAAACATACTGTGTTTCATGTTTTGTTTAATAACATAAAGTGATATATTAAGCTACATATTCAATAAGAAAAAGTGTGCATAGAAATTTTCCAAATCTTTACTTGAGACCTTGTAACATTACATTACAGCCACAGCATTTATTAATGGACTTTAATTTCCTTAGTCTGGGATTTTAATCTGAATCAGTTCCCTGATCCGATTCACCACATGGCCCCACAAAAAAATTATACTGCCACAGTCGAGGTGGTGGCACAGGATTAAAAACAAAAGGCCAGATGGAGGTAGATGCTCTGTAAACCATTTTGGATGCCAAGAAAAATGTGCTGAGAGCCATAGACAGCCTGGATGGTTCCTTGTATGATAAGTCTTTAAGGGGTGGGATGTCAAATTTATTTTCTGGATTATCATCAGATTTGCTGAATGAGTATTTTTCAGGCACCTGCTGATGGGGCTCATGGCAGGGTAGGTTTCTTAATGTGGAGGGCTGCTTGCATGCACGCTTTGCCCAGGTGCTTGAGGCTGCTCCCCTCCTTCATCCACGGCAGTGCCCATGGCAGCAGCTGCCTGCGCAACTTGGGGGCTCCTGGCACAAAAGGAGACTTGTAAAATTCAATACAGCCACAAAGCTCTCGTAACTCTTCTCACAGATTTTTCTGCAGTTTTCTTGCATATGGAAAGTGAGGAAGGGGAGAATTGCATACCTAGAGTTCTGAGACTTTGTATGCACCACCTCCCAGGCACAGATGTTGCCCTCTATCTGAAGCACTGCAGTTCTTCTCTTTTGCTGTTGGTTACTAATTAAATCCTAATGTCGCTCTTGTTGCGAGAGGAGGAGGTGGAAATGATTGCTTTTCTTTACTCTTGTTGTCTGGCTGGTAAAATGTGTGCAAGAATGAACTAGAATAGTTGTCTCATGGGTTTCTGTTGCGTCCAGGCAAAGACAAAAATGTGCAGAATTAAAAAAGTCAAGCAAGCATCTACCAACTGTGTTCTGTAAATGCATGTGTATGTATGCATCTGGTGAACCTGCAGTTTTGCTTATTCTTATGACTTTATCATCTTGCTATAATCTGGCATTTCCATGATAAGTATCTGTTATACATGTGTCTGATTTAACCCTAACCAGCCACAAAGCACCATGCAGCTGTTCACTCACACACATACACCAGTGGGATGAGGGAGAGAACTCGAAGAATAAAGTGTGAAAACTCGTGGGTTGAGGTAAAGCACAAGCTGCATGCGCAGGCAGAGCAAACCAGAGAATTCTCACCACTTCCATCAGCTGGCTGGTGTTCTGCCATCTCCAGGAAAGCGGGGTTCCATCATACCTAAAGGTTACTTGGGAAGGCAAGCACCATCATTCTGAATGTTTTCCTTCCTCCCTCTTCCCCCAGTTTCATATCCTGAGCAGGACGCCATATGGTACGGAATATCCCTTGGGACAGTTGGGGGGTCCGCTGTGCCTCTCTGTCCCCTCCTGACTTACTGTGCATCCCCAGCAAGGGCAATATATTTTGTTAGATCAAGTGATACAACTGGAAAAACCAAACCAGCTCTTGAGCACACATTCTTCTCTACATCTCCAATAGTCCTATGGCATTCATAGCTATAATAACACTACTTAGTATTGTTTATATGAAACAGCAGCATTGAGTAACAAAGAGGATCCACTGTGAGGGGGGACAGGAATCTTTATTATAATAAAGGGAGCGCTCACCTAGCTTCTATTCATAATGATGCATCTTTACTTGTACGAACTTTATTAGTTCTTTAGTCATGAGAAGTCTGAGTTTTATTTCCATAATAAGAGTTCGGGGGGATTCTCTTAGTTCTCTGCTAGGTGTAAACCACCACTGCATGTCAGTTTGCTCACACTTAACGCATGTTAGGTGTTGCCTAATCAATGTGATTGTAATTCTTCTAGCTTGAATGAAATCAGTGTACTCGAAGGCTTGTTTTTCCTTTAGTTTGCTTCTAAAGGGAATTTATGGTGTCTTAAGCTTGAGCAGCCTGTTTTAATATTTTAAACTTAGGCTTTCTCAGCCTTTTGGACACATTTAGTGAAAGTGGTTTTAACCAGTTCAACCCATAGTTATGAAAAAGTTCTCAGAATGTGAGGCTATTCCAGAACTGAAAGAAAGCAAGAAAATGAAAAGCTTTTAGATTTCTTTCAGTGTCTTACATCCATAACAATGTTTAAATAGAACAAAAATGCATGAGTCCAGCTTTTTTTCCTTTCTTTCTGTTTCGCAAGTCAACTTTAATAAATATGTAGGGAAAGCTGGAGTAGGGGAGGAAAGGAGAAGAAGGCAACCCAGACTGAATGCCGGCTTTTCTTCAAGGTCTCACGTTGCAGAGCACTTCAGTCAGTAAAGTGAGGGCTAGCAGGGCTCTTGTCTTAATGGACATTGCTAGTCTAATTTCTCTGGAAATGTACTTCCCAAGCAGTCCCAGCTGTCCCAGGAATGCAGTTCAACCATTGTTGTTCATAGTTCTCAGTTGGAAAGAATTAAAAAATGTCATGCTGACTCAAGATTTATGCACTGAGATTGCCACGGTTGAATACCAGGAGTTTAGGTGAAGTTTGTATCTGCTTGGGCTAGACCCTCCCTCCTTTCTAAGCAGAATGACACAGTTCTTTATTCTGTGCTTTTCTTCTTTAACAAAAAAAGGGGGAGGGGGGGAGAATTACTATTGTAATAACATTTGCCTCACAGATGAAATTATTTTTTTGCTGGTTGCTGTTGAAAGCAGTTGACAATAAAGCTCAGGGATGTGGAACTCTGGGGAAGATGAAGCTTAGAGAATAGACACTATATCTGGTCTTCTATTTTAATGTCTCAGAAGGATAAAATTTCTGACTGTTTCTGTAATTACAATAGAGGGATTTCAGTCTGTGTTTGAATCTAATTTTGAGGGTTCCTAACAGTAAGTTTCTTTCACTGCCGTCATTTGTCAGTGCAATAATGCACTGATGGTGCCAGACTTCAGATCCTGATTAGAACTGATGCACAGTACAGACTTGCAGAACTAATAACTTCTGAATCCATACCACATACTTGGGTACCTAGATGGAATTAAAAAGACTATCTTTAAGGCAGTGCTGGCCTAGAGTAACTTTTGGAATCTTCTAGTTAGTTGCTCTTGAGAATTAAAGCTTCCCTTCAAGCAGAAGAATTAATGTGCCTCTCAAACACCTCTTACCAACTATGGATGATTGCTTAGAGTGTGCTGAAAAGTTCAGGGCTTGCATAAAAAAAAGTAAAGGTTTTTGTTTCTGTAAATTGTAGCAACTCCCTTGGCATGAAACATCTCAGCAATCTTAATTTGATCATTAGTCTATATAATCATGGAAGTTGTGGCATGCAAAAGGCTTTCCTCTAGGATAACCAAATGTGTCCGTACAATTATGCCTGGATTGGATGGGTTAATTTGGACGTTGTGTCCGAGGTGCTGCTGCAATGTTTCCCCTAGCTGTCCCAGGGCTACCACTGACACACAACATGGGCTGCCAGCGGAGAGTTTCTCTCTGCTCCTCCCCAAGGCAGCTGTGGTCCCAAAGGAGCCATTACAGGGACCAAAAGCAAAGTTCTTCACATGTGGGGGCTAAGAACCACACAGCCTCTCTCTTGCTCCCTCCCAGTGGGATGGCAGAGAGAATTGGAAGGGTAAAAGTAAGAAAACTCTTGGGTTGAGATAAAGGCAGTGTAATAGGTAGTAAAAGAGATATGTGTACAAGTAAAGCAAAAGCAGCAATTCATTCACCACTTCCCAACAGCAGGCAGGTTTCCAGCCATCTCCAGGAAAGCAGGGTATCATCACACATAATGTTTACTTAGGAAGAAAAGTGCTCAAACTCTGAAAGCTCCTCCTTGCTCCTCTTCTCCCGGCTTTTATTGCTGAGCACAATGTCATGTGGTTGGGATATCCCTTGGGTCTGTTGGGGTCAGCTGTCCTGGCTGTGTCTCCTCTTGGCTTATTGTGCACCCTGAAACTACTCACTGGCAGGGCAGTGTGAGGAGCAGGAGCAAAAAAAGAAAAGCCTTGATGTTATGCAAGCACTGCTTAGCAATACCTAAAACATCCCTGTGTTATCAGCACTGTTTTGGTCACAATTCCAAAACATCACGCTGATGCAAACTACTGTGACGAAAACTCACTCCATCCCATCCAAAACTGGTACGCTTAGGGAAAGATGGTTCATTGCAGAAACAGCTTATCCCAGTTTTTGTGCCATATTTATGTATCCATTCATTAAAATGTATTTTTTTGTAGCTAAGAGAGTTTTGTACAAAGTCGGGGGGAGCAGAAAATACACAACCCAAAAATAAACTTTAGTTTAGTTGTTGGCAATGGCAACACCAACAACTCAGAACCAAACAAAACACATAGTTGTGCTGTTTTGCAAAGCTTGAAGCTGGAAGTGTTTCCCAAGGAAGCATCAGCCAAATAGCCACTACCTTATATTGTTGGTTTGCAGCCCAGCTCTCTTTGTCCTTTGTCTTATTTAGCCACAGAAAAATAATTGAAGCGATGAGTCCCTATTCTTCGGTTCTATTGAATTTCTATTTTTAACATTTCTGCAGCAAAAAAAGTCATCTTATGAAGATGTAGAAGGCTTCTAGGGCACCTGTCCCACCAGGGGATAGACAGAAGACTTATCTAGAAGTAGAAACTAGTGTCAAGCATAAGGGAAAGTATGCATTAGTTGTCAGCAGTATGCGTACATTTAAATACAAGTTATTAGATTGCTACAGTCATGTCGTATGTCCTGATGCAGTGCAGGGAAACCCATACACTGCTGCATGACACACATTAAAGGAATTCTGTGTAAGAGTTACATTTAAATTACAACCTTGTATTATTGTTAAGTTTGTGAGTCCTCACCCTTCTGTCACTGAATTGCATGTTCCATCTTACCCTTGCACAAACAAGGCAGTTTAGGGGGAGCATCCTGGGAAGTTAACAGGAGATGAGAAGCAACATTCTCAAGAGGAGCATACGGGGAATCGGGAGACCTTTGCTCTTTTCTCTCCTTTGCCAGGGACATGCTAGGCAAATTAATTTCAGTATCTGGGCTGTTCTCTTAGTTTAAAACTAAGCTAGAATACTGCAAAGCATTGTCTATAATACTGTAGAGGTCTGCAGAGCATTATGAAATTTAAATCCTGATATTTTATTGTAATAATAGCCTAAAAATATTACCAGTGTGCAGATGGCTTTGTAAACACTCTTTTTGCTTCTGCTTGGAAAAGCTGTAAGCTTCTAGCTTGTGCATTAAGACTTAGGTAAGGCACTTAAGCACACATTTGAAATTAAGCGTGTGCATTAGTCCTTTTCTGAATACATAAAGCTATTAATTAGGGTTTGTAGCAAGACTGTTTGATAGTCTAAAGTATGAATAGAATGTGCTGGGGAGGGGGGCCCTGTTTTTCAAGTACATACATATCCTGTTGGTAAAAATTAATAAATAAAAAACCTCCAGTTAGTCATGCACTAGTGTGACCTTACATCTCTTGAGTTCCCCTCTACCCTTGCTGTACATAACACTGAAGTAGGTTATGATCAATATGGTTAGTGCAGTAAGTGACTATAATGATGCTAATGAGCCATTTTTTTTTTATAATGATCAGGTTCCCCAGCCCTGCCCAGCAACATGGTATATTTTGGAAGCTCTCAGGATGATGAGGATGAAGACGAGGAGGAGGAGGAGACAGAGGACACAAAAACAGCCACAAACAATGCTTCATCATCATGCCAGTCAACCCCCAGGAAAGGAAAAACGCATAAACATGTACCAAATGGGCAAGGTAGGTCCTAAATAGTGCTGTTCTCCTGCATTGCCTGGAAAAGAAATTTGTGAGCTGAATGTGCTTAATCCTTGTTCATCCTCCAGGATCTGAGTGGAAAAAGACACAGGCCAGAATGGGAAAGTGGAGTGAGATGTAGTGCTAGCATCTTCTACTATAACCTGCCTTTCCTGGCAATCTGAACTCCATCTGTAGCACAACTATAACTACAGGGCTAGAATTGTCTATCTACACACATGCACCACATACTGGGTTTATGCACACACGTATACACACGTGTATGTGTAGAGCATGACTGTGTGTGTCTTTCTCTGGCTTCCTTGAGGCTAATGTTTAATCTAGAATGATTTTATTTTATCAAAGTTAAATCTAAGCATTCATAAGTGTTATCAAAATGT
Organism: Psilopsiagon aymara; assembly: GCA_024733675.1. NCBI lineage: Eukaryota > Metazoa > Chordata > Aves > Psittaciformes > Psittacidae > Psilopsiagon > Psilopsiagon aymara. The sequence continues at coordinate 59,149 of JANRGW010031746.1, read as the reverse complement.
GTGACAGGGCAACATTTAATTTCTCACATGCAATATTGATACCACAACCGCAGTAGGTTGAGATACTGAATTTATGTTGTTGATTGAAAGACTTTATGGAAGAAGCTTTTTTAAATCAGTCATTTATTTGCAAATCAACAAAAACTGCATTTGTTACACAGTATTTCTGTCATGATGTTGCAACATCACCCAGGTTGAAATGGAAGACCTAAAAGCCTAGCTAAAAATTTTGTGAGCCTGCTATAATGCTCCACTGCCAAAGTCCTGTGTGATGTGGTTCTCCCTCCAGCAAGAGCTTTTGTATCATAAGAACTCTGCTCTCTCTGCCTGACATAACTTCAAAATGGAGCCTGTGCTCTCTGTTCCATTCCTCAGTATTAGGTTAGCATGAAAATCTTTCCTTTTGGTGACTCTCTGTTCAGCTCACTTCTTAGTAGGAGGACTGAGAGGAAGGTCTCTCTATAGTGCACTTTTTGGGAGATGGCAGTGACTTGCGACTGCTTTTTTTTTTTGTTGTTCTTTTGTGGTACTCTGCTCTGAAGAAGAGATTAGTAGATCCCAATTGCTACACTCTACTGATCCTCATCTGTGCTTTTCAAAAAGGAATTTTCTAGTAAGGACCCCCTTGTTACATACACTAGAATTATTTTTATGACTAGGTCTGAATCTGGTTTTCATTGCACACCCGAAACCCAGAAGCTTTCTTTTTGTGAACAGTTTGTAGAGAAGTGCAAGAAGACATTAGGCCTAATAGCATTTCAGCTGTCAGCTGTGAGCAGGAGCTTTAATGTTCTAAAAGCCATGGATCAAAACATGGCACTTCGGATTGATTTCTAAGTAAACCCCCCAAAATAACAGGCACAAAGCTCTACATATGGAAAATGAGACTGCACGTATGAGAACTGCTGCCTTAGAGTTTTAAATGTGATGTATCATTACAAAAGAAGCTGATCATATTCCTTGAGAATGTCCCAGATGGCAGCCACTTTGAAATTAGCTCAAAACCAACGACACCTGAAGTCTTAATTGGGGGTAAGTAAAGGCAAACTTAATGAGCCATCTAATGGCTTCATAATCTTTATCAATATAGATCAGAGAGAGCATAAATGAAGCTGCTGCTTTAACAGATATGCGAAAGACCTTTATAAAATACATAGGAGACAATGTGAGATGTTTTGACAAAGGTGATGAAACAAGAATTCCCAGAGAAGGCAGCTGCTACTTCTTCGTCATTGTGATTTCTTTTTTTCTTCCCCCTTTTTAATTAAAGTTTCCTTACCCAGGGGTATTCCCATTTTCGGTGTCTGTTATTTTGGTTGACAGCCAATAGTATTTTTGTTTCGTGTGAATAAAGTAGGTTCTGGTTCATGTGTGTCTGTTTTAAATGAGACCACACACAAAGGCAGACCAGGGAAGGGTGCAGCAAATGAACTTAATCTAGCGTGAGAGTCTATTTTTAGTGAATTAAAGTATTTTGGTTTTAATATACAATGTGTTGTCAAGCACTTTGGACCTGAAAATGCTAAGTGTTTGCTATGACATACAGTGACAGAAGTTCAGAGCTTGATTAATGTCATTAGATAGTGTCAAATGATTGCTTTATACTAAGTGGGGGCCAGGCAACTTTCCTGGACGAAGTCATTTGTCAATATGCTCTTCTGATGCCAATATAGAGCATTATTAGGGTTGCACACCAAACTATTTATTATAATGCAGCCTATTGAGCCACCTTTTGGGTAGCTAACTGAATTGAAAATGTTTAAGTATGCATAAGAAGCATGTAAAACACGTGGCATAGCTTGCTGCACAAATTGAGGTAATTAGCTTAACTGACTTATCACCTTTTAACCTTACTACTTACATAGATATATTTAAAGCAGCAGATTTTTACCTGTGCTTTTTCATCATCCTTAGTACTTTTGATGTGCTACACATATATCCAACTGTTAAAGAGTGAAGTAAAATGTTTGACAGAAGTGTTTATCCCCTTCATTCATGGGAGTGTGGAAAAGCGATACGTAGCAAGTGTGAGTCTTTCCAGGGACTTACTGAGTCTAAATTACATCTCTCTGCTGCTTGGAGGAAATTCGAAGTTGTAGGTAAGAGGGCAGGCTTAGGTCTCTCTGCTCCTTTGAAACCAATTCTTTGAATTCCTCACAACTAAATAAATCTTGCTTTGATTTCATTCTGTGGCACAATGGGAGGTTTTCTCTGCAGGCTCCTGAAGGAAAATGTTTGCAGGCGCCAAGTGTTTTGTTAGGCAAACTGGGATTGTGATCTGGAAGATGTAGTTAAAAAGTTGTTGGGTTATCAGTCCCATCACAAGAGCAAAAGGGGATAGGCATTACTCAAAAGGTGGAAGAGGGCCTCAGGAGGAGCCATGTACACAGATGTAGTTGCATAGACAACTTTGAAATTACATGCAGCAGTCTGCAGTTCCTCTAATGATGGTTGGCTAATTTCCTCAAGGAAGATGGTTGCAGGATTAGGCATTTCTCACAACAGTCCAGCAGTTCAAAAGTGGAGAGAAGTGCACAGCTGGACTAGCATACCTGGAAATGTCATGTTTGTCTCCAGACACCTGAGACAAACAATTCATTCTAATTTACATTTAAGAAAATGAAGTTAGCCATCATTATTTGTAACTAGGCTTCTTCATGAGCAAGTCTTGTTTCCCTAGCTGGAGAAGACCATCTCCAGTGTGTCAGAAAACCTACTAGGTTAGAAACAGTTACTGGTCCATGCTGTGTTCTGTTAATGTGGTCAGATAAAACTGTTCTGCATGTCTTTTGCCTAAAATGAACAGAGAAGGAAATTGTACAGATGCCTTTTTTCTTCAGGCTCACATTTCAAAACAGGCCTGGCAGCAATGTGTAGTAAAGCATCTCTAGAAATACTATATTCTACTGTAGTGCTGTCTTCCTCACTTTACCAGAAATACAGAAGAGCATTTCACTTCTCAGTTTGCAGTGGATGATTTAGCAGAGTAATTTCCTTACACATGCAGTAACAAAGGTGATGCAGGAAAAGTTCATAGATAGTTTGGGGTTTTTTTTCTTTTTTTTCCTTATTTATTTCAGGATATAATTCAGTGCCGTGTTTGTATATCTTCGGCTTAAATGGCACATATTTTACAGACATTACTCTTTGAGTGTGTTGTGAGAAAATTCTGATTTGTGGTTGCAGTTCTTTATGTAGCTTAAACAGGGGAAGTGTAGATTGGATATGAGTAAGAAATTCTTTCCTGTAAGGGTGGTGAGGCACTGGAATGGGTTGCCCAGGGAGGTTGTGAATGCTCCATCGTTGGTGGTGTCCAAGGCCAGGTTGGACATAGCCTTGGGTGGCATGGTTTAGTGGGAGGTGTCCCTGCTCATGGCAGGGGGTTTGGAACTAGATGATCTTAAGGTCCTTTCCAACCCCAACTGTTCTATGATTCTGTGATATTTGTGGGTGAGTACGTAACACAGAGTCTCAGGCTCATGCATCTTTTTTAGGGAAATTAATCCTGAAGAGGTAAACATTTAGAAGAAAAATATTTTTTTGCATCCAGCTAAAATGCAGAATGAGAAAATTCCAGGCAGAATGCTACAATAGTTAATGGGTAGGCAATTATTTTGATGATTTACAGCCTTTTGTTGAAATACCATGGAACCAGTAATTGTTGCAATAAACATTTTTGCACATTTAATTTTTCTGCAAAAATATGTAACATGAAAATTACCCGTTTTGCAGTAATTTACATATTTAAATATGCAAATCAGGCACAACACATTTGGGGATTTGCAGATTTTCAGTAGCTGGATGTATGACCTGTGCAGAAGAACAGGGGAGTTGGAAAAATAGGGTAGCTCAAAAAAAAAAGTGAATTGTTGTCCTGGTGAGAGACTCATGATAACAGATAGACACTTCTGGCATGGACTTGCTGCTTAGCGAGTGACCCTTTTGATGATGTTTGTGTCGTAATGGTTAGGTGAGAGTAATGAATTTGCGCAAAGACAAGACACTTGGCATTGAATTTTTCAAAGAGTGGTGTGGTGTCTCATGCCAGTAGTGCTCCTCTCAGTGGCCCAATATATTCCTGTGCGCACAGGGTTTTGAGCTGTGTCATTGATAGTGTCAAGAAGAAATGCAGTGTTGTCTGCCATGGTTCTCCTGTTTGACTTCTGTTAGCATGCAGCTATGGAAAATTGTAGTCTACTGACAAATTACATAGCCTTGGGTTAGGGCTAGGGAAGTGCAGAAACAGTGGTACCGCACAATTGCAGATGACATTGTGGCTCCCTTTTCTTTTGAAGCACGCCTTTGCCACTGACCCTGAGTAGGCAGATAGTGTTGGGAGAGCTCCAGAAGACAGCTTCTGTCTCTGGAAATGGTTTATAGAAGTCTGAACATACCCAACGCTTAAGGAAAACAATTGGCAGAATTAAAATTCTATGTTTTATGGAAGTAGATCATTGTTTTAGTTCCTCCAGGAAGGAGAAAGAATTGTTGCCTGGGTCCTTTAAGGCAGTTTGAGAGCCACATAAATATTTTCACAGTGACTTAAAACTGAATTAAAGCCAGAGCAAGAATGTTTTTGTACAGTAACGGATACTTAATGCCAGAAACTTGATTAATATTACATCTCTTCCCAAACATGATCTATGTAACAACATGAGGTTTGCATTGGAATAGCTGGCTCGGGTTCACAACATTGGCAAGGCTCCCTTTTCTCCTTCTAAAAACAAAACTTCTCCCTTTCATTCTTATCTTCCTTCTTTGCTTTGGATAGTTTTATGAATACGCAATTGCTTGCTTTATGCGGCACAAGCTCTGCAACATGTGGCATATGTGTACATGTAAGGTCCATGCCTTTTATCTTCCAGACACTGACATAAAGCAAAAGGTTTCATGCATCAGTACTCTTCTGTCCCTGCAGTGGACTCCCCGTTATCTCAAACTTAAAGTGTATCTGGTGCAGGGATAATCTCCAGGAGGGCTTGATAGAGAAAGCTTATGCCTGTGGAGTCAGCAGTTGGCTGAACCCAGTCCTGGAATTCTGCTGCTTAAGCAGTGAATGCCTGATTATTGTATGTAATATAAATTGGCTTCTGAATGCCTGGCTGGATGTATCCTATGGAAAATTTGAATGCATGTTATATTAATTTGTAGTAATACTTCAGAAAATTGCTAAAAATGCCATAAATGTCTGTTGCTTACTACAGTGTCAATTCCTGTAGTAAATGCTTAGTTAATCTGTACTAATTAAGCACATCTGTGGCTTTACTTGATCAAAAATTTTTTTTAGCCTTTATAATAGCTTCACCTAGTACACTCACAATGTGCACAGTTTGCAGTGGTTTGCCATAGGGATTCTTTATCACCACTTCAAACGAGATGCCACAAAGTCCCTGTATGGGATCCTGAGTGAATATTGGTGTCCAGGGTCCAAGTCCCCTGATGCAGAGAGCACTGTGGTGCATCCATGAGGATCATGCCTGCCATAAGGTTTTGCTCTGCTGCCATGAATTGTATCAGTGGTTTAAAAAACCCCAGTGCTTGTGAGTTTTGAATGTAGTAGTTCAGTTTCTTTGCATTTGATCATCACTGCCAACCAGACGACCCATAAGTGTTTCACTCTGGGACTCTGATTGTTTCAGCTTAATAATAATTGCCTTGGAGGACATGGCATTTTGAGAATGAGCATTCAGATAGCTGTCAATAAAGGGATATCCATTTATTCTATTTGAAGTGTCTGAACACTAATAATTTACTTGCACTTTTAATTATTTGTTAGTAGTGCTCTTACCTTTGACTAAAAGCTGTCCTGGAAATAGGGAACTACTTAAAGTAGCATAAAATTATCATAATTCAAGATGAGAAGATTTGTTTTAAAAGTGTGAGTTTTGCCACATGTGAATTGGGCTTTTTTTAATTTTTATTTTCTCTCTGCTTTGTAATGAAATTATTGCTTCAAGGATGGAAACTTGATTTCATAATGAAATTTCTCTTTCTTGAGGGGAAAAAGTAACTGGGAGCAGAACATCAGATGTCGTCAGAGTCAGGATGGGAGATTGTAGCTGGGAAGCACCTGTATCTTGGCTTTGTAAAGCATAAGTTACACCTTTTCTGCTTTTCTGAATGCCTCAGAAATACCGAAGAAGTGGCAGACATGAAGAAGAGCACAATTTGCTGCAGGAAGGCACAAAAGAATTAATAATAATTTTATTGTTAAATCAGGTTCGGTCTCAGTAATATGTAATGCAGAGTTTTTTGATTTTGAATGTCTTATTGTTTACTTCCCTTTGAGAAGTGGGGTTAGTTACTCTTCAACAAGGAGATTTCTTTGGGGGTCTTTGTGGTCTTGCCTGGTGATTTAATCTTTTCACTGAACTGCCTTACTAGCTATTAGGGCCGGAGTTTAATCTTGTATTGTACTAAATAACTTACTTATTGTGTAAATAACTTTTGTTTACATTTTTACTGAGATGGGAGCAAAATTATAGTCCAGGGGATTCTTCCACTCTCTACTCCCCCTTAAATACTTAGCTTGTGACAGTGTTTCGTAATTGATCAAGTTAACATTTTAATACTTGTTCACATACTATGTTAACGAATTTTGCAGAACTTACTGTTGCAGAAAGGTTTTTATACCTATCTAGCTGGATATAACAATATTCTAGGTGTTGGAAGAAACACATACTGATTTTTATAGAAACTGATACCAGCTACTGTTTAACTAGAGACAGCTTGACTAGGACTGTTTTGCATCTACATCTCTCCCTTTTTATTGTGTTTTTGGGCTTTAAGCTTTTCCTGTGAGAGTGAACATTTTTTTCTCTCGCATTTCTCTCTTCCCCCTTTCAAGAATCTTACAAATTAAGACAAAAGATAATTACTCACAGGGTAAAGCTGGCAGGGTTCCCACGACACTTAAAATTAATGAGCTGTTGCATATAAAATATACCTTGCCTCATGTTCCCTCTTTTTTTTCTTTTCTTTTTTTTTTTTTTTTTTTTTTTTTCAGTAAACCATAAAAGTGCACATGGTTTTTTTTGGCTTTTTGACTGTGACTTACCATTTCTATATGGACAGATCAGTATATATACAGTTTGTTCCCTCTGAAGGAAAATACCACCCGCAGTGATGAAATACCCATTAACCAAGCTGCTATTGGTTGGTTGTGCAATGTCTCATAAAAAACAAATAGTCATGCTTCGTGTATTTGCAGCACCTTCCATCTGATGTAAGAATTCCTTACAAAGGAAGATAAATGTATTGTCATGAACTCCCTGAGAGGGGTTGGCAATTATTATCAGTTTCATCACTGGAAATGAGACACAGAGGTTACGTGACTTTCATGGAAACCACTGAGGAATCTTTGGCTGGCCAGGGCAGTGCCAGTTGCTCATGAGCTGAGGAATGATGGAGCCATGGAGGAATTTGCAGTTACTTCAGTGCTGATGGCTTTTCTCTTGTTCTTAATTTATACAAGAGGGAAAGAAGAGAGGAGGGAAAACAATCGCAATATTTGATACTTTACATAATCTACCTCAATACTTATGATTGACTGAATGTGATAAATGACCTGAATAACAGATTTGTCTAATAGGTTGCTGGTGTTTTGGCTTTTGGAGGTGTGGCAGGGGAAGGTAGAGAGATGGTTGGGAAGGTTTGGAGGTAGGTAGGATTGTTGGTTGCTCATTATTACTGCTATTACTGTTGCTACTAATGTAATGCTAGAGGACATCTGTAAAGACAGCTAAGCTTTTCACAATTCAGACAAAAAGATATATATTGTAGGTATATCATGGTTAGTGACAAAAGAAGGCTTTCATTTCACAAGAAAACAATAACGTCATTTAGTCAATATTCCCAAACAGATGGTGTGTGTAATAAATATGTTTTTTAGACACTTGTGCTAGCCATTATTTCTTGATTTTCTTGTTTACATCCTTTCCTAAACCATGGCAAAAAAGGCAGGGACAAATACCAGGGGTAGAGGAGGCAGGAGGGCACTTGCCTCTGTGGGTGTGGGAGTCACAAGCCTCGTGGACCTGTCAAGTGCTTCTCTGAAGAGGCACTCTGATGTAAATTCACCTAATTTTTGATTAACAGAGAAATGCAGCATGTTTATTTTTAACCCCAGCTTTTCATGTTCCCTGACAAGAAAAGCCCAGTGGCTATTCTTAATTAATTTCCACAGGAGGACGGGAATAAAACTTGCTGAGATGGACTTGTATGTGTTTGTGTAATATTTACTGTACAAAAAAATAGGGTTTCTGTTCTGTGCCTTCTTATCCCTTCACTTCAGCAGAAGTCTAGGGCACTCAGCCTATGTCCCAGTATTACTTCATATGACATGTTCCAAACCAGTTTCAGTATTTTCCTGTCTTTGCAGAAGTACCTTTTTCTGTTTGCAGCTTGTCTGTCAGTTTGGTTCAGCAGTTTGGGTATTGGTAAAAACAAACCATGCTTTTTCATGGAATATTTCCTTTCTTTTATGTTAAAGCAAAAATAACCCCTCTTTCTGTTGAGGCTATGTTTAGAATTCCCTCTCTGCAACAGCAAAAAATTAATTAAAACTGTCATATATGAAATTCAAACTAGTTGATCTAAATTTAGGTCAGTCAAACCAGTAATATACCTTGTATGCTTAAATTTGGATATTGAGGGTAGCGTGTGTTAACAAGCAAAGGAAATACTTTAGTAAATCTGTTCAAATAAAGAAATATGCAAAACAGTGCTTCTATTTCTGTATTGATTTTACTTTAGCTACAAGAAGATACCAACTAAATATCCAGCACTGACAGCAAGGAAAGTTGGGTTGTTTTGAATGAAGAGTTTTGTCTTTTATGGTTTTTTTATTCTTCTCTTTTTTTTTCCTTAATAGTCTGATTTTCTCTCTTCTCAGTTTTCAATGGGTCCAGCAAATCATCGAAGGAGAAAGAACCTGCTCAAAAACACAAAAGCAAAGAGGCCACGCCAGGGAAGGAGAGGAACAGCGAACATAAGGCTGAAAGCCGAAAAGATCAGGCTGCTGCTAATCACCATCCTGCTACAAACACTGGCTCCTCTACGAAAGGGCTTACTGCTAACAACCACCACACTCTTCATAGATCGGCTCAGGACTTAAGGAAACAGGTAATGAATTGTACCCTACTGTGGCCACACTGGAAATGCAGACTTGTAAGGTGCTAGCTCCATTTTCCACTGCCAGGCATAGAGCAAACTTGGCAGTCCTTAAAAGTATGCTCTGGAGACAGCAGGGAGTTGGTTTTCAGTGAGAGAGAAAGACGGAGTAAAAGAAGTGTGGTACCTACATGGGAAGTCAGTATGATAAAATATGCTATACAAGCCTGTCTTTATATTATCCACTGTACATATGAAAGAGTTCACATCACAATTTATTAAACCTTTCTAACTGGCACTCTTGCTGGCCTCTCCACTGACAGTCCATGGGAAAATGAGCTCCTTTTGTGTATGGCTGGTCTGCTTGGGTTATCTTAGAGGCTCACTGGCTTTGTCTACAGAGAAGCTGACATTACTCTCTGGTGTCTTGTATTGCATGTGGGCACCACAAGCCTTTGAGTCTGGAAAATAATATTTTGCTGCAGGATATTGCCACCTTCACAGTGGATATACCAGGTGGAGAGTAATTTATTTTCATGTTACCTGTTTGAAAACCAGCTAGAAAATTCAGCAAGAGGTTTGTCTCAGCCTGACTTGTATTTGAGTGCAGAAGTTTGGCAGACCAGTCTTCAGTGGTTGAGACTGGCATTTGGGCAGGATGCATCTCTTATTTTTGATGATTGGATCAAAGGGCTATATCTCTGTATTTCTCTAAGACTTTCATTCTCTTCCCCCCACCCCCTACCATTTTTTTGCTTACCTACTTGTCAGCTTGAATTCCTGCCTTATTTTGCATCCTATCTGCCTTCCTTTTTATGACTACTAGCATCCTATGGTCCTTGTTGTGACATGCTCTACCATGACCTCTTCATGTTGAAGAGTTTTCCCAAAACATAAGGAATGCACTTCATATTTAATTTATTTATACTTACCAGAACACTTGTGTGAAATGCTTTGAAGTTGTATCATCAAAGTGTGAATGGTTAAAATTCTTGTGAAAGTGAACTGTTGTCACTTGTGAAGGTAGTCCTTGGAAAGGAAAAGAGAGGTGTAGAAGACTTTTCTCCGGGATGCAAGTGGGTTTTGCTCTGTAGAGTTACTGGTGGATGTTTCCAGCTGTGCTGTGCAAAATGGAGAGAAATTCTAAAGCAGCGCAGTACAACTAACAGTCATGCCACACAGGCGCCTCACAGAATGTGGTCCTCAAGCTTCGGAAAATAAGGGTCTGTAAGTTGAAATGATGCTTCTTTAGATTTAAATTATTATTACTTCTTTTTAGAAAAGGTCTGGCATTTCAGTTTTTTCCACAGGAACATAATTACTTTCTTACTACTTTTAATAAAAATGTGGCTGTAACTAATTAAGGGTGGATTATGTATTTTTGCCTGACAGAAACACTTGGCTTTGTGCAAAACATTAGACCTACCAGTTATGGTGACATTGCTAAATTTCCTCCCCTTGTCCTGAGTCATGTTGACTTTTTCAGTATTTTCCGAGAGGCGATTTGCTTTCCCAGGGTGCTAGCCTCATGTTCCTCCTACTTAGAATGTGGTTTTACTCCTTGTTCATGCGCATTTATGCAGACATTTATGTGCGTGGTTTTGTTTTGTTCAGTCTTAAGGGAAATAAAGACAGAACATCAGAAATCAACTGAAATTCTTTTTTTTCTTATTTTTGTTTCTTTCCTTTTCTAGTGTGCCCTTGCACTTGTCACATGTTCCTTCACTCCTTCTTCATCCCTTTCTGTCTTCCCAAATCCCTTACTTCAGAGGGGCTGTAGGCAGAGAAAATGTGGTTCAGTGGGGCCCTCTCTTGGTCTAATACGGTAATTTAGCTCATAAAACACCAACACTGAAGTATTATTGTGAATGAATTCAAGATCAGTTGCATAACTTGAATTTGTTTCGTTCCAGAACTGATGCTGGTATTTCTAATTTTGCTGTTATTGCTGTGGTTGTTACGTAGCAAGTTGTTTGCTGGCTCTAGTTTGTGTATGTGTGTATACGTGTCTGGAGGCTGGATCCCAGGTGCTGTGCAAAACTGTATGCAAAGCAGTTCAAATCCAACAAATTGCTGCAAGACGATGTGCTAGTCCCATTTGATTTTGAAAACACAGCAAAAATTAAAATCTATTGTATGTTCTTTTACTACAAGGCAAGTGTTCAGTAAAGTGGAGAAAAGAGTGACCCGAAGACAAATGAATGTCAGCAAAAATGAGAAGATAGCTGAAAAGCAAAGATTAGATTATTCATTTCCCTAGTTTCACCTCTAGCTCAAGACTTTGAGTCATTTAACATTAATGTCAATCACCTGGTTACTACAAAGTGACCTACTTAGTGAATAAGGGAAAGGCTGTATGTGTTGTCTACCTTTGACACCTTTTCCCACAGCATTCTCCTGGAGAAACTTGCTGCTCATGGCTTGGATGGGTGTACTCTTCACTGGATAAAAAACTGGTTGGATGGCTGGGCCCAAAGAGTGGTGGTGAATGGAGTTAAATCCAGTTGGTGGCCAGTCACAAGTGGTGTTCCCCAGGGTTCAGTATTGGGGCTAGTTCTGTTTAATATCTTTATCGATGATCTTGTGGAGGGGATCGAGTGCAGTCTCAGGAGGTTTGCATACAGCACCAGACAGGGCAGAACAGCACCAAACTGGGCAGAAGTGTTGATATGCTTGAGGGTAGGAAGGCTGTACAGAGGGATCTGGCTGGCTTGTGCCCAGGCAGCCGAGAAGGCCAACAGCATCCTGGCCTGTATCAGCAATAGTGTGGCCAGCAGGAGTAGGGAAGAGAGCATCTCCCTGTGCTCGGCAGTGGTGAGGCTGCACCTCAAGTCCTGTGTACAGTTTTGGGCCTGTCACTGCAAGAGAGACATTGAGGTGCTGGAGTGTGTCCAAAAAAGGGCAACGAAGCTGGTGAAAGGTTTAGAGCACAAGTCTTATAAGGAGCAGCTGAGGGAACTGGGGTTGTTTAGTATGAAGAAAAAGAGGCTCGGGGGGGACAGTTCAGTTCAAGATTTGGCCCTGAGAGATGTAAGCTTTCATTGTGTGGAGGTATTCTAACAGTTCAAACAGTTGTGATAAGTTGCTGTTTTCTTAATGGAAGTGGTTTTCTAGAGTTTTTTATCTTGTCAGTTTTAATTCTGGCTTAAAGGTGATGATGCATATTTTCCTTTGAAGAGGGGGAGCTGCAAGGATCTTGCCTTTCTCCATGAGTACTTTCTCCATGACTGTATTTTGTTCTGAGGCCCTGTGACCCCACCCCTTGCTGAAGGAGTGCCCCTGATGGCCCTTCGGGCTTTGGTCCCAACTTCTTCAGAAAAGATCATAAGAAGGATGGAGCGACAAGGTACCTCCATGTAGCCTGAGTGTTCACTCTGAGGTGTTGTCTTGACTTTGACAGTAATATGGCTATGACCTCTTGAAAACCTCTGAAAACCTCCTGTAGAGGAGACTTCACAACATACATTGACAGTTTCTTCCAGTGTTTTTGTTTTCTATTAAGGAGCAAGTTTTCCTAGTCATGTCTCAGATCATTGTTGTAGACAATTCAAGTTGTTTTTTTCCTCTCACTCTTCCCAGCGAGCATGGAGAGAGAATTTACTGTCTCTTTTCAGAGATGCTCCTTATGCATCAGGAGACGGTTACAGACTTGTCCCATAGTCATCCTACAGACTGAATAAACCCTCTCCCTGGGATTTTCAGTAAAGATCATATTTTCCAAGTACATGAGCACTTTGTGCCCCCTTAGACTTGCACCACTACCTGTATTTTTTTCTTACAATGTGAGCCCAATTCTGGGTCCACCCCTGCTTAGGAAAGCCTGTGCTCCTGTGCCTTGCTTTTGATGTTCTTAATAATAGGTCTCAGGGCGATTTGTGTGCTTTGTACTACCATCAAGTTCTCCAGCTCACTGTAGTCCCCAAGGGTTATTCTTTCCCTAGTTGTAATTGATATGTCCTTCCTAAAAATAGGACTTCCTCTTACTGTAGAAATGTTCTGAAATGAGTTCTGCAAGGTTGCCTTTGATTTAGACCTTGTCTCCAGAGTGCTTGCAGCCATTTCCGGGTGTGTGTCAGTGGCAAATTTTACGGTAATCCAAGTTACTGATGGAAATACATTGTAGAACTGAGGCCAAGACAAATCCCTGCAGAAAGTCACCTGAAATGCCTTTCCAGAATGGCAATGAACTATGACAACAACAGCTTCTCTTGAGGATGACTTTATTTTGTCCTCTGTGAAACCACTTTAGAGTAATTATGCCTGGGACATATCTCAGGAGCTTGTTCGATGGAACATCATGTGGAACAGTGATGGAGCCCTGCTGAAATGGAGGTGCTTCTTCACCTATTCAGCCAGGTGTCTGTCAGAAGATGACTAAATTAGCTTGATGTGCTGCTTTGGCAAAATTGTTTGCGGGTTTTTTTGTTTGTGTTGGTTTTATTAGTGTTACTGTTTTTAACATGATCTTCTTACCATTTGTGTGTTTACAAATTAACTGTTTGATGATTTATTCCAGAATGATTTTAGGGTTTGAGGTTAGGTAGACTCTGTCTGCCCTCAACTTATTTCCGGGGGCCATGCCTTAAGTCATCTAGGTGCATTTTAGCTTGCTGGGGTTGCCTTCCTAGCTCTTTTGCTGAAATTGGTTGTGTTATGTATCTGGTAAGTATTCAGTCAGTGGTGTTTTTGGCAAAGGCTAATGCAAAAGAAGACCCAGCAGTTTAGTCAAGCTGTTGGTTTTGTTTTCCTTTCTTGGGTGGTGGTTGATCTCTGCTGTTCTTCTTGGTCTTTGTATTTTTAAGGCATTTATAATTTTTTTCTGTTCCATTTTATGTCCCTTGCTAACTGAAGTTTCTTTAGCTCCTGAGCCTTTCTGGTTTTACCCATGCCTGCTTTTGCTGTTCCTATATATTTGCCTTTAGTTACATAATTGTATTTCTACTTGTTACTGTGATTATTTTCTAATTTTCCAGTCATTAGAGAACTTTTTGAACATATATAATAGCTGTTGCTTTGTGCCCTTCCTCTGAGTGGGAACTACTTCGATTTAGTTTTTTTTGCAGGTGTTTTTCTGTTTTGTATAGTTCTCCCCTTTTTTATGTCTGTTGTCCTTTCTCTACTGTTGTCGCATCTTACAATTGAAAACTCATTTCATGATCACTGTCACCGAAATTACTTTCCCCTTCCAGTTCTCAATCAATTCTTCTCTATTAGTCTAGATGAAATCTGTAATCAATGTTTCTGGCTATTTATAAAGCCAGAGATGTTCAACTCTTGTTCTGACTGCTGCAGGCCAGAGGCAATGTCTCAGCAGCTCTCTACCTGAGTCTGCTCTGTGGCGTGAATAAGTGCTGTAAATGTCAAACCCAGGCCCCCATTTCAAATGCATTTCGTTAGCAAATGTTTGCTTTCCAGATGATGTCTTCTATGTCTCTGGAAAGCTCAAGATAAAATTTGTTTCATCAGTTAACTGGATTTTCCTGAAGTGTTTCTACCTTGGAAACACAGGAAGGGCAGGAATATGGATGGGTTTTAAAAGGACTTTGCACCTGCTCCAGCTTCTGGAGCACAGAGGAGAAAACTCTCACAGTAAGTAAATGTGTACACATAAGTATGTGTGTGTATGCAGAATCCTCAAGTTCCAGTTCCTCTTCTGTAATGCGAGACCATATCATGATCTTTTCAGTCACTATTTGATCCCTATTTTATAACATTTTGTCCCTACTTTCCAAGTGACTACAATTCTTCCATTTATTTGAGAGAAGCTCCCATGCTTACTAATTTGGCAATGACTTTGAAATCCCACAGGGAAGTATTATCACTTTGCAGGAATGGTGTCATTCACCCACGTGCTGGTGAGGGGATGATTGTACTGTACGCTTTCACACTTTGAGCACTTTTATCAGTGTTCCTGATTTTTGGATGTGTTTTTCTTCACTCTGTAGTTTAAGGAGGAGAGAAGATAATGTTTAAACTTGTTTAAGTGTTGAAATTTGTTTGAGGTTTAAACTTGAACTTAATTTTCTTAGTAGTGGGGGTCAGCTTTGACAATGTTGACGCGTCACAATCCCTTGGAAGCTGAGGATTACTTTTAGTGCTTAACATGTCTCATAGTTAAAAAAGAAATTTTAGTTTCATAGCTTGATACTCAGTGTCTAATAGAAAGTAGAAGAGTCCAGCAGTTCTAATTTTGCAATGACACATTAGTGGTTGATGAATAAGAGCTAATAAAATGTGTGTCAGCAAAACTGCACAGATATCAAACTTTAAAAACATGCATTGAAGAACTGTATGCATTTTTATTTCAAATTAATGTCTTCAGCAACAAGATGCCTCCCAAGAGTTCATATGTATCACAAACTGCATCGTTTATGGCTGTCCTGATCTGTTGGGTGCATGTGTTTGATATTTCTTTATGTATAGACAGGAGATTGTTTTGAATCTCAGTATGTCCTTTTTGCAAAACATGCCTATTCCAGTTATAGTAGATCGAATGCACCGGCTAGTTTGTCTGTTAAGTAGTAGTAAACTCTGTGTGCAATTTAACGGAAGTTGAATGGGCGAGAGATAGTGTGCAAGGGTCAGAAAAAGACAGTGATGAAAGGAGTTGGGACTGCAGAATATGGTCTTCCAGTGATTGGGATGCTGTGGCTGAATTGTAACATTATTGATTTAATTTTCTGTTTTCTGTTTCCTTCGTTCTGCTCCCCATGCAACACTCCTGGCATTGCAGGTTTCTAAAGTCAATGGGATCACTCGAATGTCATCTCCGAGTGCAAATGCAGCCAGTGCCAAAAAGATGAGAGAAGTCAGACCTTCACCGTCCAAAACTGTGAAGTACACTGCAACAGTGACAAAGGGAACTGTCACATACACCAAAGCCAAGAAAGAACTGGTCAAGGAAACCAAACTAAATCACCACAAACCCAGTTCACCTGTCAACCACACAATCTCAGGGAAAATAGAAAGTAGCAATGCAAAAACCCGCAAACAGGTGCTATCCCTTGGAGCATCCAAGTCTAACAATACCGCTGTTAATGGTGTAAAAGTCAATGGCAAGTTGAACCAAAAGACATGCACTAAGGAGGTGGGGAGACAGTTAAGGGAGGGGCTGCGCAATTCGAAGAGGAGGCTGGAAGAGACGAATCACATAGACAAAATACAGTCGCCCACCAAGAGAATGAAAGGGGCCGTCAACTTGGCAGAAGCTGCCAGCAAAAAGGCAGCCGTAGAAAAGCCTTTACTGAATGGACACCTTAAAAAGGAAGTGCCAGAGAAGAGTTTGGAAAGAAATAGGCCGAAAAGAGCCACTGCTGGAAAGAGTACGCCAGGGAAACAAGCACATGGCAAAACTGAAAATGCCTCCTGTGAAAATCGTTCTACCTCTCAAGCGGAGTCCTTGCACAAGCCACAAGACTCAATGGGAAAGCACGAAAAGGGCAGTAGTAAGTCTGGGTGGGGGATGCTGGGGGAGATTCCCATCCTTAGGCCCTCCACCAAGGAATTTCATGACCCACTGATATACATTGAGTCAGTCCGAGCTCAGGTAGAGAAGTATGGGATGTGCAGGGTGATTCCTCCTCCAGACTGGAGACCTGAGTGCAAGCTAAATGATGAAATGCGGTTTGTGACACAGATTCAGCACATACACAAGCTAGGCAGGCGCTGGGGACCCAACGTGCAGCGACTGGCCTGTATCAAGAAGCACCTCAAATCTCAGGGCATTACCATGGACGAACTCCCACTCATAGGTAAGGGCTGTGGTTTCATTGGCCTTTTGCCGCTGCTTGTTAGTATCCATATACAACTTCATGCTCCGTTTGCCTTTATGCTTAACAAACCCCTGTTCAATTAACACTGCAGAGCTCTGGATCTCTTGCCATCAGTCAGGCATGATGCAGGTAGGTTGTCGGGGAGCTTTCCAGGGAGACTTTATACTGCTGCTTTCTTCCTGAGAGCTCTTTATTTCACCCAGGTTAAAAAATGTTACATGGGATCTTGGTCACCAGATTTCAGGATCTTCTCTTTTCTCTGCTGTTTGTTTTTGTAGGTAGTACAACTACGGATATTGATAGCCTCGGTTTAAATGGTGCCTCAGAATATTTTTCAGACCTTTTCAAGTATGTTTTCCAAATCCAGGTTGCAATACTGCCTAGCTTTAATACATTCCCTCCCCCCCACCTTCCTCTTCCTTTAAAAGCATTTAACCAAGGGGGAAAGAAAACTGACTTCTGTTTGGGTACTCAGACACTTAAAATCACA
Source organism: Psilopsiagon aymara (assembly GCA_024733675.1). Lineage (NCBI taxonomy): Eukaryota > Metazoa > Chordata > Aves > Psittaciformes > Psittacidae > Psilopsiagon > Psilopsiagon aymara. The sequence goes on along the minus strand of JANRGW010031746.1, from coordinate 41,776 downwards.
AATTTGCAGTGACCTGCTGACATTTAACAACCATTAAGTGTCAAGAACAGGCAGTAAAATGTGGTTGATTGCAAAATGGAGGTTTCATTATTTCTCCCAGCAGGTGTCTGCCAGGGCTAATGCCTGAGTGAGAATCACTTATTTAACAGAATTCTTGGTTTATGGTCTGCTGTCAAATATGACAAGTGATAAAAATGTGACAATAGTTTGTAACAACATGACAACAGCAGCATACAAATGAACTATTGAATGAGCCACCTCCTTTGCAGCCCTACTGCCTTTGCAGCCATGTCAGAGTAACAGACTTGTGTTTTTAATTTTTGGTAGCCCTTCCCTTTGTTTTTTGAAGTGTTTTGCGTCCGAGCTCACAGGACCTGCATGTTGCAACTGAAGGTTGGAGTTTTGCCTTTGAGGCATTATCCGATCACAGGCAGCTATCAACACTAGCTGGATTAAAGCACATGCTTTTCTGTTTAAACTGTTCACAACACTTCTTCCTCCCCCTCACTCCCCACCCAGTTTTCAAACTTTATTTTATATCACATATGGTAAGTGAATGAAAATGCATAAAAGAGCACAAAGAGATTGCAGAGTTTATGGTGAACTGATGCAGGGCACAACAGGGAAATGACAGAATTTGAGGAGGAACGAAGGTCAGCACTCTGTTGCAGTAGCCATGCAAAAACGTTCAAGGAAATCTGAAAATTAAAATCACTCAAGCAGCAATAAGTGAACATTTTGTATGCCTAACATATGCAATAGTTGTATGCTAATAGAGAAAAATAATGAATTACATTTACATTGGCAAGAGAGAGAAGAAAATGTGCAAGACAGCTCTATTAACGCTCCTGGAACAATATTAACTTTTTAATGAAATACCTTTACTTGGCATTGGGATGGCATTACTGTTAGTTATTTGTATTTTTTAAGCACCTAAGAGCCTAATTAATAGGCAAGGATTCTATTCTGCTGGGTGCCGTATAAACAGAGCATACTGTGGTCTCTTATAAAATGCACATCCTATGTATCCTTTCTGCAGTTAATTTCTTACCTATTTTGTATTTTAAACTAAAGTGAGGAAAAGAAGCTGGAGATTACCAAAGATGTGAGAAATCTGTTGGCTCCAGCAAGAAAGATAAAATAATCTGTGGTGATACATGCACACTTATTTAAGTAGACATGTGTACATGTCCGTCCTTTCATGGCCAAGTCACATTTTCATTGAAGTAAAGTGGGAGCTTTGCCAACGACTTGTGTAGTGCCAGGGTTTGATATTAAGTGAAAGATCTAAGATTTATTTTTTTTTAATGAGCTTGCTCACTAGGCAATTTTAAAGTATTCCTAACCTTGTGAAATTAAGACAATTAAAAAAAAAAAACCAATCAAAACCAGAGATGCTGTTTCTGCATAACATGTGCCAGGTCTCCTATTTAAGCCATTTTGCTGTAGGTCTTTATAAATGGGGTTAAAACTACTTTTTTTTTCCTCCCCCTTCAGCCTTTCAAGGAAAGTTTAAGCAACATGTTTAGGTCAGTCCTGGAAAACATCAGCCTGAGATAGAAATGCTTCCAAAAGTTATGACTGTAGAAAATGGAATTGTAATGGAGACCATTTTGTAAGCCATAGCTGTAGCTGGCCCTATGGAGGACCTGCTAGATATGCGAGTCACTGTTTGAATGATGTGCTACTCAAGCTCTAGTATTGCAGAGTGATTATGAGCAATCGTTTCCTTGAGGCAGGAGAAAACACATTTCTTAAATAGCTCATAAACAGTGTTGAAGCTAGGACCTTAAGGTGGGTGTGCACTGTTTGTCCCACTGGAGAACACATGTAATGTTAAACCTGGACCACACTTGTTTTGAAGTTGGGAGTATGTTATTCAACTTAATGTAGGTCGCTGAATCCGTTGAGATGGAAAGTCGTCTTGAATTATGCCTTCCTCTTATTTGTGAACTGTGCATACAAAATACTAGACCAGAAAAGTAACAGCCTGCAACAGAGGCCAGCTTGAAAGTTTTTTTATGGGAAAGACTGAAGAGGAAAGAAAGAAAACCTTTCAAACTTGGGTTGCTTGTTCTAAATTTTCTAATGGTGTTCCCCTTTTCTCAGCTTCAAGACTCAACCATTTTGATAAACACCCACATTATCCCCCAAATTATTAAGTTTAATGTATCTGCTTCCTCACAGCCCTTGACTGCACCCTTGTCATATGCTCCTCAAAGCTGTATTCTTGGATTCTTTCCCCTCTGTTCACACCTTTGCCCAGCAGTGTGTGTGCAGCATTAGTAAGCAGTGTCTTGCGCTGCTCTGCCTCAAACCATAACCACTGTCATCCCAAAATCTTGCATGCAGGTTTACACTGCTGAGCCTCCCTCTTCACTGGATTGGCACATGTGGTGGAAGAGGGGAAAGGAGAGGGAAATAGGAAAATTTGGATCAGCTGTGAAGCATCTGGGATGCAGCTCAGGGTAGTTTGAAGAAAGTAATGCAGCTTGCACTAGCAAGCAAGATGCTATAGCATCCTTAAAATGCTGTAGCCATGCATCTGGCAGTAAATGCTTACCATAACAGTGCTTCTTGCATTTCTCTGTTGTATAGTAGCGTTTCTAAATGCTCTGAAATGGTGATGGTGTAATGGTATTTTGCTTTTCTCAAAGAAAAAGGGGAGAGAATGTGGCATCAGCAACATCACTGTGAGTTTTGTATTAATTCTCTTTTTCCTCCAGCAGTGTCCTGTTGAATTGTATGTGGTCTTTGGTCTGTTTCTTCACTCTTTCTACTGATGATTTGTTTCTGTTCTGTGAGAATATTTATGATGTTTCTTTTATTGTTCCTTGTCCATTTGGCTGCTTTTTTATGCTGCAGTTTGTATAATCCTCCATTTTTATTTTTTGACTGGAGTTTGGAATGTGCTTGTCGTCTTAAGACATAGAAAAACATAATGGAGTATAAAATGTGGATGGCCTCAGACTGGAAGAATAATGTGTCTGGAACTTTTCAATGCAGTTGCAGGCACCAACCCTAAACAACTCCCTGCCTCCCTAGGGTTTTTTTTAAGGATTTTTACCTCTAGTGAAATTAATGGTGTTACTGTGTTCCTTTTAAATACTAACCATATTCAAGGTGTTGTGCAAACGTGAGATAATTGATGTTTCACCTCCAGAAAGGGATAGGTATTTTTCTTTTTGGCTGCCAGTACTCATCCTGATTCTTGTTTTGATTTTTCGTGGTATAAACCAGACACAGGACTGCTGGCAGACGAGGGGAGAGTGAGAGAATGTGAGCTTTTAGAGAGCTGGGCAACTCTCATCTCCCCGGCCACTGAGTAATGACCAGGAGAAAGATGAGTGTCAGGAGATACCGGGGAGGAGGGTGGTCTGAGAAGACAAGGGAGCAAAACTTGAGGAGGAGAGCTAATTTAACCATTGCAAATGGCACAATAGAGACAATCCTGCTCCCGTGCCCAGGTGACTGGTGCTGTAAGAGTGGCATGTCCTGTATTGTGCCTGATTAGCCACTTGATGTGAGCTGCCTGCAGCTTTCCTAACCTGCTCCTATGTTTCCCTTTACTCTCCTCTGCTGCCTGGCACACATGGATCCCAGGAGGCTGCGAGCTCGACCTGGCCTGCTTCGTCCAGCTGATCAACGAGATGGGGGGGATGCAGCAAGTGACTGACCTCAAGAAATGGAACAAGCTGGCAGACATGCTGCGCATCCCCAAAACTGCACAGGACAGGCTGGCCAAGCTGCAAGAAGCCTACTGCCAGTACTTGCTCTCCTACGACTCCCTCTCCCCCGAGGAGCACAAGAAACTGGAGAAGGAGGTCTTGCTGGAAAAGGAAATCTTGGAGAAGAGGAAAGGACCTTTGGAGGGACATTTGGAGAATGCCTACAAGTTCCATTCCTTGCCCCGGTTTGAGCCCAAAAACGGACTCATCAATGGTGTGGTTCACAAAAACGGCTTCCGCAACAAGTTAAAAGAGGTCGACGTCCCACTGAAGACGGGCAGGCGGCGGCTTTTCGCTCAGGAAAAGGAGACCACGAAGGAAGACGAGGAGGAAGAGGAGGAGGGAGTTCTTAGCGACTTACACAAGTGTATATACAAGGTAATGAGGCAGGCTCTGCCCATTTTGTTTTGCAGAACTGGTGATGCTGTTGACTGGGTGGCATTTGGATGCAAACCCAGCTGGCTGGGGGGATTTGTTGGGCTACAGTGCCACCCCTGAGGCAGCAGCACAGCCAGCAGCTATTGTAGCCAGGCAGTCTGGTGGCTTTATCCTGATCTGCCTGGCTCCTGTGGGATGTCTGGAAAAGCTGGGAGGTGTTATTGTTATCACGAGATGCACTGGGCTCTACCCCCCTTCATCTCCTTGTGAGAGGCTCCCTGAATAGCTCTGCCCAATTATGCTTGCAGACAGTGTTTATTTTCATTTTCTAGTGACATTTAAAGTAGTGTTCTGCTTTCTTATTGCTGCTTCTTGCAAGTCTCTTGTTGAGCGAAGTAGTGCTCCACATCAAAACTAACATCACTAGAAATACTACTACATTTAGAAAGGGCAAACTGAAATGCAAACAGTATTTTCATCCACGATGCCAGATTTTGCTCAGCAGTAAGTCACATGGATGCTTAGTCCTCCACATATCAAGTACATCCATTTACAAAGGAATGCTGACTCTTTAACTGTATTTTATTTGGCAGTCTCCTACTCTGGCGCAGGATTTGGCACTGCAACTCGCAGCGCGGTTTTGAATTGTGTTGAATTCTGTAGCTGGGCTCTGAAAGAAATATAGCATTGAGTGTCTGTGCCCAGTAAAGGAATACGCTGTTCTTCCTCTTCCAATCTCACTTCCATCACCAGGAAATGAAGCCAGATAGCCTAAAGTGGCTTATTGTTAAGCTATTTAGGGACTACATGAGCTCATGACTTGAGCTTTAAGAGCTTGCTTCAGGTTTCTTTTGCAGCCCAAAAATTCTTCTACTCAGGAACTCTGGCCTCAATTGCACCTTTGGAAAGCAATCTCTGCCATGCTGCTGTCAGAGAGAAGCTTATCTAATGACAATAACATTTGTGAATAGTGAGGTGGCATTTTTGTGGTTCATATCCTGTGCTTAATGATGTTAAATGAAAAATTTGATACAACTTACCCAGACTGCTGAATGACCAACCTCTGACTTAGCAGGGAAATGCCTCCATCTTTTCCAGGGCAAGTCCCAAGTTTAGAAGATAGAAAGTAACTCGAAAAGCAAGGTTGGAGTTTGTGAGAAGTATAAGGCTTAGAAAATAAAAGGTTAGCAAGTAAATTGCAGCTGGCGTAAACAGCCTGAGTCTCCTGAGCCCCAGGCCTTTATCCCAAAAGGCTGCGAGCTCCCAAATTGCTGATGCTGCCTGAAGAGCCCTGGCAGTACAGAGAGCATCAGACCCCCTGAGTCCAACAATAGCCAGTGGGAATACTTTTATTTTGAGCTTAGAAGCTTGTTAGGGACAAGCATCACTAAGCCTGCGGGCTGCTGCTCTCCCCACCCACCAAAGCAGCTGCAGCACATGGACCTGCTCAGGCAGCACCTCACATTGCCACCCTGGTGCCAGCAGCTTCCTGAACACTGGGATTTGCTCATTTGAATCCCATCCCGTGGTCATCTGCAGTGTAGAGCCCAGGGGCTGCTGTCACAGGCAATGGACCAGGGAGAAAATAGGGAAGCAAATCTGTGATGGATTTTCATTTTCATAGCTCCTGGGGGAAAGCCCTGTAGAAGGATCGATGCGTGAAAACTGGTTATGCCACACAGAGCAGCTTCAAGATGTAGAAATAAGAAACTAAGCAACAGTCTTGATGTACCAGAGTAACCCACTGCGAGGAAATCATGCTGGCTTACAGGTGTAGCAGAGGGTACTTCGTGGGATTTTATGAAACAAGCCTTTTGATCCTACATTCTTTGTTTTTCCTGAATGATGGTATCCCCCTGTGCATGTGTGACTGTGAAGGGGAGATGGTTCATTACCTGTTAACATGTTTGTGAGAAAATATGAAATTTGTTTACCAGAAGATGTCCTCACACTACAGTTCCCACAGATGATGCCATTGTAACGGTTCTCTTCTAAAGTACATTGCTAATTCTAATTTAAAAACCCAAAAGACATACAAACCCCTCAAAAAAACCCACCCACCCTTTGGTAAATGCAGGTCAATAGATTGAGGGCTGGAGAAGAACATCATAATCATATGGCTATAATCCGGTTTAGGCTATGAATTCTATGCTTCAGACCATGAAGAGGTGGTACAGTTAGGATTTCACACAGTAATTTCTGCAGTCAGCACATGCTTGGGCTGGAACGTGTTTAGAAAGAGACATCCGGTCTTCCAGGAGCAGTGACCACCATATCGCATGTCAAGGTTTGTGTAGATCTCCTTTGTGTTCAGTTGACTTTCTGCCAATGCCCCCAAATTATTTTTAGTGTTGCTCCTTGCCAGGCTGTGAGGCCCTGCTGTGCTTTTAAGTGTGCGCTGCAGGCTGCTGCTCTCGCTTTCTTTACTCCTCGGTGTATGGCTTTTCTACCTGACTAATAAAACGTTGTTTATAAGTACCTGGAGTAAGCTGCTGCCATCAAAGGAAGATCTGCTGCAAGACTTTCTCTCTCCTGTTTTAGCTCTGAAAATACTTTAAAAGTCTGTACTGGAGCTGACTAAAACCAGCATTTGTTCCATTCAGGACAAACTGAAGACTTGTTAGCAGAACTGTTAGAGGGGCACATAGAAGAAATCGTCAATGAAAGTTTTGCCAACCCTCATGTGAAACTGTCCCAGCAATCCCATGCTGAGCTCTCTTCAGCCAGGGACTCTGCATTTTCAGACTTGGCTTAACAAGAGTGCCTCCATCCCACCTGTGACTATTGTGAAACCTAGTTTTTCCTTGTATTTAAGGTTGCTTTAATGTCTTTAACATTCATAGCGTTGCAGTGTCCTTCTCAGTGCCGTCCCTCCAGACTTGGTGGTGGTGGTGATGCTCTGGGTTGGTTCTTACGGCCGACACAGAGGCCATGGAGGGGAGTCATGAGAGGAAATAGGAAATTTTGTTCCTTAAACCTTCCTCTGTTGTATTGTCACAGCAACAGAGACACTGCTCATTAGCTTGAAACTCCCAGAACAGTTGTTGAACTGTTGAGATATTTTTGAGGGTGTTGAAGAGGGTATTTTATGCTTCAACAGTTCATTTTCTGTTCTGGTTAAAGTGCTCTATTACAGCATTTTAAATAATTTTCAGAGTTGGCATTAGAAAATCTTATGAGATCCCTCAGATTAAAAAACATCAACCAAGCAACAAAACAGCCAACAAAACCCCCTCAACTGCTTAATTTGGGTTACAACTTTTAGGAGGCTAAAAAGGTACCAAGTTCTTGATAGAGGAAGAAATGGGTATATGCAATTGTAAAGGGCTAAACTGATCAGTTTTCCCACTCTTTTCTTGCTTGCTGCGTACCTGAGAAATGGAAGGAAATAATTGTGCTTGGGAGATGAGTGCTAATTTTTCTGTGTAAGATGAGAGGAAAAGGCAAGTAACTGAATCAGGGAAGCTGCTAAAGAACGTGTGTTGGTTTGTGAGCGGTGAAGTCTACACTCAAGCGTGACGATAGTTGGTGCGGGTCCTGCGTTTTACAAGAGGTTCTGTTGTAAAAGCCTGCCTCAGTAAATGATTCTTCAGGGCATTTAAAGATGAAGGAAATTGCTTATTGTTTTGCAGAGCATCCAACTCTGAAGTTTATGGGAATCGGAGGGCCCCAGGCCCCGGGCATTTCACAAACTTTTTTTGTTGCAGTTAATTATGCTGCATTCAATTAAAAAAAGTGACAATGTTACAACTGTAGGAGCACAGCAAAGTGAGAGACTTGGCCTCTGGGAAAAAGCTGCTTGTATAGTTGTTCTGGTTTACTCTTATGCATAGTTCTTAAATTAAATGCAAGAAAAGACTGAGGTGGTTTGACAGTTCTGTTTCATAATTGAAAAACTATAAAGGTAATAGTCTGGGTAATAAAATGTTCATTAAACATGGAGTTTTTAAGTCTGTGGTTGCTCAGATGGGCAACCAGTGGACATGAAGGGAGTAAGAGAAAGAAGTGGTAGAGCTAGCAGGGGGGCAAAGGTATTTTCAGCTTCATGCTTACAAAGTGATGCTAGTCTCTACCTGCAGCAGTGCCTGCAAACCAGTATGGCCACAGCAGCTGGTGTGGTACCTGCCAGCTCTTGTGGCTCACTGCTTCCCAGGATGCTGCTCCTGCTCTGTAGAGCTGATGTCCAGAGGGTGATGGAGGTGTCCCTGTCTGGTCTGAAGGGAGCATGTGGGTTCTCATGCTTCAAAGCCATCAGAGGATGCTTCCCAAAGCATCTGTTATTATGGGTATATGTAAAGGCAGGTATCCAGAAACTTAGGGATGGGTCCAAGTCAGGTCCTCTTCTTGGGCAGCTCCTCCAGCAGTGCCAAGAAAGAGTGCGCTCATTTGGCAATTTTACTGTGTTTTACTTTTCTCAAGCTCAGGTCCTGGTTCATTGCTGTTGAGCTGCTTTTATTGAATCGAGTGTAACTTGGGTTTGTAAGCAGGTGATTACAGTGATCTTGGTAAACTCTTACTTTTTGTGACCCCTGTCCATCACATACAGTACTATTTTGATGCTGATCATTTCTGTGAATTCTGTGAAAGTCTTTCACCTGTTTCTCTGTATGCAGAGCGAGTGGCTACATGACCCTTTGATCGTATATTGGATTTGATTGTGAAATGCAGAAAGGGTTGCCTAGTGGGTCCTTTGCAACCTTTCATAGAAGGCTGGGCTGTGTCCGTCTTCTGTATTTACCAATCATAGAGCAGCGTGCTGGACAGAGCAGCATACGTGTCCTTCTGAGAACATCCAGTTGGCCATTTAGATGACTGGTTTGGTGATTCGGTGTGATTAAATTTCGGTATATTTTGAGGTATTTTCCCTCAGATAAGAAATGAACTTGAGGCCCACACATATTCTGGAGACATTTTCGTCCTTACCCCTGCTGTGATCTGGGATTGAGCATGTAAGGAAAAGAGTGAGGCGAGGGGAACGGAGGCACAGATTTTTATTTTCACTTTTAACTTTATTTTCTTTTTCCACAGGGTAGGTCTGTTTCTTTAACAACCTTCTACCGAACAGCAAGAAACATCATGAACATGTGCTTCACGAAGGAGCCTACAGTAGCTGAAGTAGAGGTGAGGCCACACAAGGGGTGGTAAAAGCTATATATTTCAGGAGATTAAGTCTCGGGATTCGGTATAGTTGACATTCAGGCATTAGTATAAGCAGTTTAAGGCTCTCTAGTGTAGGAGGAAAAGAACTGGTTAGATAGGCACGGTATTGATTCTGCCTTTTAAAATTTTTTGAGTTTTTTAGTAAAGGTGTTGATGAGCTGAGGGAGAGAAAGAAGGCGTAATCTGTCATGTGCCAAAGCACAGAAGCCAGGAGGATCTAAATTCTGGCTTCCTAATTCATTGTTACTTTTAAGTATTTATATTCGTACTTTTAAGCAGCGTTTTATGTTGAATGACGTTGAGGTCATGAAAGCCATGTAAGTTTCTGGGGTTTATATTTTAATGAGAGATGCCTTGTTCAGTGAATTAAAAATGCATTACTACTTTCTCTTACCACAGCAAGAGTATTGGCGGATAGTGGAACAGAAAGATTGCCATGTAGCAGTGCATTGTGGAAAAGTAGATACCAACACCCACGGGAGTGGCTTTCCTGTGGGAAAATCTGAACCATTTTCAAGGTAAGATCACCAGATCCACGTATTTTGTTGGCTCATGCCAGCTGCCCCGTTGTGCTGAGTAGATGTGGGGGCATAAGGCGCTGGGGATGTTGGCACCAGGAATGTGCGCTGACATGTATCTGCCTCTGTGTCACCCCTCAAACAGGCATGGGTGGAACCTCACAGTCCTTCCTAATAATACAGGATCCATCCTGCGACATCTTGGTGCTGTGCCTGGTAAGCAAGTCTTTTTTCTGTTTCCAGCAGGAATAAGTGTCCTCTATAAATGTGGCTGTGTAGTCACCAAAGTCTCCTCTCTCTTCCTGGCCCCTCTGTTCACTGGCTGACCAGGTAGACATGCAGTTTGTGCATAGCATGTGGTATTTAAAGGAATGAAGGCAGGTGTGCAGATAAAGGATTAATGAATAGTTGAGACCATGCACCTGGGAGGAACCTTGCAGTATCACTTTCTCTTGTTGTCAGTACATAAGTGTTCTTGCTTTGTGTCAGTGTGACAAAGTACAGAGCTGTGTAATTCCTTACTTGCAAACCTAGTCTGTAGCGCTGGCAAGAGCAGCACACAGGTTTTCCATATGAATTGTCATGAGTGGTCCAGCTACATAGGTACCATTGCAATTTACTGGTAGAAACATTAGCTGAAAGCATAACTCAGTCTCCCATGCAGATGTTGAGCCTGAACAAACCAGCTGGGAAACACAGTATCTGTTTACAGGTACATGAATGCTCGACAATATGAAACAGCTTCCTCTGATCAATGCCACTGAGTTAAATTGCGGGTGTTTGTACATTTTTGAAGGATAAAAATTTTTTACAGCTTTAGAAAACAAATATGTTCAAAGGCAATGTAATTGGTAGATATTTTGTTAGTGGAAATGCTGGATTTGTTAAATTATTCTGTGTGAATTACTTGCTCTGGCAGGAAGACTGAAAACTTAAGGGTCAGCTTGTGGGTAGAAAAATATTTTTGACAGAAATGCCCTCTCAAACTGTCTTTTAATTAGAAGCTGCAGTTAATCATAACTCATTTTCAATCTCTCTGCTTTAGGAGTGACAATTCCTTGGCTAAATATTGGCATGGTCTTTTCTACCTCATGCTGGTCTCGAGACCAAAATCACCTTCCATACATTGACTACTTACACACTGGTGCTGATTGCATTTGGTAGGTATTCCTGTGTTTTGTTTTCTTCTCATCACTGCAGTGGCTGTCTGTAGGCTGGTGTTAACAGCAGCTTGTGCAGTACCTCTTGCATAAATGAATCTCACCTAGAAAGGCCCAGAGTGTGTGTGGTCACAGTTTTAATGGGAAAATGTAATATAAACTTTGTTGATGAAATGCCCTTTCCTGGAAGAAAAATTTCACTTATCTTCCACACTCTATTCTGAAATATTTAGTAATAAACTGTTTCTGCTTGACACACCGTTTAATCTGTGGAAAGTTTTCATGACATGCAAGTCAGATGACAGCTAGTCAAGGCAGACTTTCCTTAGGCTGCTGGACAGCACTCATCAAGAAAGCTCTATATTGCCACTTGTAAAGTGACTGAACCCACACTCTTGACTACATAGGCGGTGCTGTCCTTTTTAATGCAAAAGAACTTGAACTCTGTATCTACCAGGTCCCTTGTGTTTTCTCTTTGTTCATTATAATTTTTAATATGATTACACACAACATTCTAGTGTCTCTTTGTGGACATCATCAGTTAGTTGCTAGCTACATTTCATATTTCATAGAATTGTAGAATAGCTACGGTTGGAAAGGACCTTAACATATTTGGTAGACAGATCGTGCAAATAGACTTAGCACTCAGCTTATAAATGTTTTTCAACGCAGTGAATCCTTCCTGAATTCAGTGCATACATGCTACTACAGATGATGATGAGTTAGGTTGCGATGGAAGTACAACAGCTGATGGAGGGATTAAAGGAAGCAGATGCTGCTGGCATGTCCTGTGCCTTTCTGTCAGTTTACTGTGACATTGGTGTTATTACCCAAGAGGATTATCAGTCAGAATAACGAATGATAAGCAGTGTAATTGCTGTTTCTTGATGACAGAAAATACAACAGAGAAGAAAAGTTACTTAAGTGGTGTCCCCTGCAAAGGTGAGAAGCCGGTTCCCATTCAACAGTTCCAGCTGTTCCCCTCTTGAAATGCGGGAGATTTTGGCTTCTTGGGTGGTGTGACAGGAGAAGGCTTTCCGAGTGCCCATTTTGCCTCCAGAAGTCCCCATGGAGGCAGTGGCAGTGTCATCTGCTCTTCATTCACATGCAAAGTGTGTACTTTAGCCATTGCCTTTAACTCCCACCTGCTGATGTCAGAGGTGCTGACCCAGCTGTCACTGGGAAAGCAGATGTCTCACAGAAAAAAGAATTTGAACTCTTGGAGGAAACCATTTAAGCAGGAGAAATGTTCTGTATGTGATCATAGCAAGGGGTAAAGGTAAATGCTTTATTATGCTGCACATCTGGGAGTTTGTTCCTGTTTGTCATGAGCATTTCATGGCTCCTCTCCCTGTTCTATGAATCAGGAATCTGTAATGTTTTATAATAGCATAGTAGCAGGACAAACTGCTGCTGAGCAAGCTACATTGTCCTCAACCTCAGGTGAATCTGTTTTTCTCTGTGACATTCATCTAGTCTGAAATGACAGCAAATTCCAAACAAAAGGCATTCAAGAATTCCCCTAATGAAGTTCTGAGGCCACTCTCTTCATTTTGTGCATGTCAAAACATGCCTTTTGGGATTAACAGGCTTGAATGCAGCTAGCTAGTTTTAGGAAAAGCTACTGTCTCTGTTTTTCCAAGCTGAGAAGAATAAAACCAAGGAAGGCATTTGTTTTTTCTTGATGGGCTTGCTTATAAACACAAGTACGTAGCTTCAGGTGTATTCTGATGATTGTCCTGATGAAACACTGATAATGTGTAATAACTCAGAAGAAGGAAGAAGTGAAACTCCTTAGTCTGTAAAAGCTATTCTTTGGCAAAGCTGCGAGGTTGAAGTGTCGGGCTAGTATTCATTATTAACTCATTTGTCGTGGTTTAAGCTCAGTCGGCAACTCAACTTCCAATATTGAAATGCAGTACCCAACTTTATTGAGGAAAAAATGAATTTAATAACGAGGTCTGGTGTAGTGTCTGGAGTAGCCCTGACAGCATTGCTTTTGGTGGCTGCTTCAGTGATAACAAAGCAGGCTACTGGGCATCAAAGCTCTCTTCTGTCTTGCAAAGTCCAGCCAGCATCCAGAAATCTTTTCAAAGGACACATCCCTGTGGTACTAAAATCACTGGTGCTTCATTACCTGCAGATTGCTCAGGTCACTATCTAATCCCTCAGGTTTTACCTCCTGAAGAGTAAACAGGGGAGAACTCAATTTGCATGCAGGGCAGAGGTCAGTGACCTAACCTTTTTATCCTGGAGGGATCCTCAGTGCCTGTTGAAAGAGTGAAGAGAACCTTGTTCTGCCCAAGACACTCAGAAGTCTACAATGGCTGCTCTCTTCCCATTTTTACAGGTAGATCAGGAATTGCAAATGAATGAAATCGCAGCATACACCACAGTTTCATTCCTTTCAGCCCTGCCAGCAGTCTGTCCCATGCACTTTTGTGCTATCCCTCCTCTTCACACATCCTTCCCCTGCCTTTTCCTTGGCCCATCTGGTGAGGGACTGCATGCTTGAATCTTTTGGCTCTTCCAGCTGTGTTTTCTGACTAAAAGGAAAGAGTGGGCTCTGCAGTGTTGTGGGTTTGAACTTGAAAATATTTTCATTTACTATAGTGTAACTAGAGTAATATGGTACACACATGGAGCTGTTCTGAAACGGTCTTTGATAGCAACACAGGTACTGCAAAATGTTTGATACACAGCATGCATTTAAAATTGCTGTTGGGACTTCAACTTCATCACGTTCTTCACCTGTCTGTAACCATTGGATTTCTTAGAAAGGTCCTGATTGTTGTCAATAAATGTGTAAGTAATCTGTCTGTACACCCAGGCAACCAGCTCATTAGAGCCCTTATTGTGGCTGTAATTAGCTGTATGAGTAGATACTGTCATCTCTTCTGGCATTTGGCTTGAAGATCAACAAAGACACATCAAAGTCATCCTCAGGACAGTGAACAGTAACGAGATGTTCGAATCATAGGAAGTACAGCCTCCTACAGACTCATCAAGCAGTATAACTCTGTATGACGCATACGGAGTTTATATTAGTGCACATTATAAGCAAATATCCTAACAAGGTCTGTAAGGCCAGCAGAATGCTTTATGAAATTGACAGACTGGATGAATGACAAGGAAACTACCCTTTCCCCAAAATCCTTCTACGTGTGTGTGGTGGGGGCAAATGGTTGCGGTCTCACTGCTGGAAGTGAACTAGTAAGTTGTGATAAATCTAGAGATGCTTTTTACTTGTCCTGAGCATAACAAATAAACTAATCTTTCAGATAAAGCATAGCATGGCAGCAATGCAAGGCAGGTTTGGGAATCATGATGTGCAGTGTGTTTCTGACCAAACTGCACTGCTCAGTTTGAAGTTACCAGATCTTGGGGAACAGGTATCTGCTGGGTGGACGTAAACACCTTTCTGGCAGAGTGCAAGCAAGAGTAGTGACTAATTGTCACCATATCGCTGCCCTGCATCCAGCAAAATAGCAGTTCTCTGGATGTGTGAAGCTAAGACCTGAGACTGTTACGTTCTTGCTGTTTCTGCATAGGGAGCGCTGCTTGCTGGCAGTGAGCACAGAGAGGACAGGTTCTTCATTGGCTTCTGAAGGAGAGGAGGATGTGGAACTTGGCATGCACCGAGCAGAGTTTGAAGTCTCTCTTGCTGCTTTGGCTGCTCTGAGTCAGGTCTTTCTTTTTTTGCAAGGAAGAGAAGGGATGTGGGATTTATTTAGTGAGCAAGGCAGGAAGCTCTTAGGGTACTTTGTGTTTTAACAGTAAAGATGATTTGTGGTTTCTTCATTGTTACAAATGGAAAATGTTATTAAATAAAAAGATTGCTTGGGTGATGCACAGGTAATAAATGCAGCCATTTACGATAAAGGTAACACCATATATTGGTGCTCATGAGATGCCAACTTCTGCTTGTTTTGGTGCCATTAAAATGAACACTATTCTATGACTGATTTCTCTCCTCCTACAGAGTTTTAACATTACTGTTTTGGGGATTTTTATGTCCTTTGGCATTTAGTGAACACCATCAGACTGAATCTGAATAAACAGCATTCCATGAATCCTCAGTGTTTTACCAAAAAGAACTGTGTGGAAAAGCCTGCGTTTAATTTCTTTTAATCAATGGCTTGGTCTGAATTGCCTGTTCCTGTGTAGCTGTGGACCATTATTTTCTCCACAGTAAATCTTTTCTCTTTTCCTCTGACAAAACAACAGGTATTGCATTCCTGCTGCGGAGGAGAACAAACTTGATGATGTGGTACATACCCTGCTGCAAGCCAATGGCACTCCAGGGCTGGAAATGCTTGAAAGTAATGTAATGGTAGGTTAACACTGGGAGAAGTATTCCTATTTGAGAACCCAAGGCTAATCCGGATCCTGGTTGCTCAGGGGTTTTATTTTGGTTTTGTCTTACACTAAAATGATGCAGAGGCTGTTGTTAAAATCTGGCTACTTCCTAATTGCAGTGTTTACCCACATGGCGTTTTTCTAACAAGGCTCACATGTTAAAATGTTGAAATAATTGTTGTTAAAATGTTGAAATGTGATGGTGCAATAAATACCCATTTCTAATACTGACCACAGTATGTTTAACCTCGCAAAAGGAGTGTTTTGTAATCAGTTAATCTGCCATGATGAAGCTACCATGGATATGAGAAGCCTAATACATAGAAGGATTTCTGAGTAGTTCTGGCTCCCTTGTTTATTTTGTGGATAACAATTTATATTTAGTGCATGTAAATATAAATTTGGGAGCCCATAACAAAGACCCTCCTTCAGCTATTTGTGTTAGCATGTTAACAGAAGTGAAGTAGCATGATGATTCAATACCAAGTCTGAAAAGATCTACATGGAAAAAGGTCTGCATTACTTTCTGTAGTAGTAATAGTTAGTATTGCTTTGAGCCTCTGTGTTTGGGATTGTTTGGGAAGTGGGAGTTTACACTGTTGATTTCAGGAGGGCCACTTCTGTAATTCTCACTCCAAATACTAAGCTTCAGCATGTGCAGAGGGGAAGAGAGAAAGTGAACAGAGCGGAGCTCTTTGCAGAGCAAACAAGTAGCATGTGGCAGTCAGTACCCAGCAAGGGAGGGGGCTGTAAGTGTAAAATAAAGTTCTGATTGCTTTTGTGTTTTCTTTCTTTTTGTTGTTTTTATGTGTTCCTAGATCTCCCCAGAAATCTTGTGTAAGGAGGGGATCAGGGTGCACCGTACTGTACAGCAGAGCGGGCAGTTCGTTGTCTGTTTTCCGGGATCCTTTGTGTCCAAAATGTGTTGTGGCTATAGTGTTTCTGAAACAGTGCACTTTGCTACCACCCAGTGGACAAGTATGGGGTTTAAAACAGCCAAGGTAAGTTGAGAAAAGGAGTTAAAATGGATTCATGGCCCTGCCATCTAAAACGACATTTCAGGATTGATAGCATTGTGAGACTTGTAGAGTTATGTCTGATTTTGTGGACTATTAAATAAAAAAAAGGAAAAAAGTTATGCAAGGCATGAAAAAAGTGAGTAAGCTTTTAAAAAATCTCTTCAGAGATAATGATAATATATTGTGTGTATATATATATTGTATTATGCTTACTAATTTTAAGTAATGTTTTCTAGAACCATTGGAATCTCAGGTGCAAATATCTGAATAACTGTGCTTAGTAGCTCCTATGATAGGCAGAGTCAATACTCACAGCTGTTACCGCGCGTCTTTCTCTGCCCCTTCATTCAGGAAAAACTGTTGATCAGGGCAATTTCAATTTTGATCAACTTAAATCCTTAGGTTCACAGACCCTAGGTTCACATCCGATACTAAGGTGTAAAGAAAGGCCCTTTCCCATTCCCTTTTCACACAGCTGAGGCAGGTTGTCTGCTGAAACCAACAGGTGAATTGTCCAGTCATCATGATTTTGATTACATTTCTGTGGTCTTGGACAAAGAATGTATGTCACTAATTGTGTTCCCAAACTCCTCAAATACACTATGGGTTACAGATGCTATTTTGGTAGTGTTTTTTAGCTACACTATTAGTAAATTATCATATACAGCTTGAGAACAAGTGATTAGTAAATAATTAAATGTAATATGTCCACAGTTAGGTTTTGGATCTTTAAGGTTAATGGAATTCTTCCTGTCTGATTATACTAACTGAATATTAACTTAGTTTGAAATAAAAGGTTATTTTACTACAAATTTATTGTGGGGGAAGGTGGGAATTGTTTATGTGTATAGATAAGGAATGAGAATTCTGAGCTATTTCTGTCTGAAGATACACAATTATATTAACTCCATATGCTATATTTATTGCTCTACTGAACACTTGTTTGACATTCTGGGAATGCCAGTCCTGTAAGAGACAAAAATCACTATGCAGCAATTAAAAAGCTCTTCTTGGTGCCTCAGATTCTGAAGAACAGTTTCTTTTGATTAACTTTTAAGATCTTTACACTGATCTTGCATAAGCTGAAAATCCATCAGATTTCAATCTATGATAACCTACCCTGGAAACTGAAGTCACAGTTCTCACAAACTTTAGGAGAACCACCTATATTCCTGTTTGTATCACAGTAATTCTGTAAACACACACTGCACTCTGCTTTTCCGTCTTGTATTATCCTTCCCTTCTTTCTTTCCTCACGCTATCCTATGTTCTTAAATCCCTTAAATTTTGGAATTTTTTTCCTTGGTTCCTTCACTTTGGCAAGGCACTTGGCCATTTTCAGAGGTGGGCTGGGATTGTGCTTTACAGAGGTTGAGACATTCTATGTAATGAGCAAGATTCCCATTTTGGACTGTTAATGAACTCTGACAATTGTACCTTCCTGTCTGTCTGTTCTCAACAGCAACATTGACAGTTTTCAGCTGTTTGATAAATTAACTTTGGTTTCATTCTGTGATACTGTGACCTGATTTTTTTAATAGTGACTCTCTTTATATTACTGAACAGTGTTGTTTCATTTCTGTATTGAGTGACTGCTCACTCTCCTTTAATATATGGAAAAAATGAAATCCTGCATCTGAAATGGCATTGATTTCAGTTTGTAAGGAGTTAGGATAATTGTGGGAATAAAAGAATTAGTATAAAGCCTATGTAAAGGACAGAGTTTTCACCTAAACCGTATGTGGAACCAGGGTGCTGGCTTTTAAAAAAACACCATGAGAGCTCTTGAAATTTTAAACTTAGGATGAGGAAAAGGTTTACAGGTGTGGTGAAAGAGTTTGTGTTTGGAATGGCAAAGGGGTAACTCCATGTCCTCAAATAAGGCATTGGGCAAAGTTACGAAAATTCATTTGGGAAACATGCACTCTGGTCTAGAGGTTTGGAAATAAGGAAGGACATCTGGTCTTAAAGCAGGGCTTTGGTGCTATAGGGTCCACCAGAAACTTGGTGAAGAGACTCAGCTGGTACTGATAGGAGAGGAAGAAGTACATTTGAAAGATGAAGTTAGTCATCCAGTTGGAGCAGCACTGCTGCAACCAAAAGATTACAGAAAAAGAATCCAGATTTAACTGTCACTGGTGACAGAATCCCTGTACCCTGATCTTCCTGTTTTAAATAGGAAAGGCATGGTATTAGTTTAGCACTGTTCTCCAGACTGTCCAGTCAGTATGCTGGCAGAGACCTTATATGTATCCCCCCATCAAGTTTTAGTTTGGTTGAGGAATGTGCCATTACGTCACACAATGACCACTCCTTGGTTCCTATCCCAGAGCTGCCTTTGCAGACTGGGTTGCTTTTAGATGAAACCAGATGGTAAGAGGTGCTCCAGAAGTGCCCTCCAAAAACCAGTGGCGGTGTGGCCACAGGACCAGGCTAGACTGCTTCGAAGCCATCAGCTTTACGTACACACTCGGTGGGTGTTTGGCTCCTCAGCATCAACTGTACCACTCTGCACATTCACTCCTGCTCCACCATAGTGGATGGTGTACAGCTTGTGTCATGCTAAAGGAGATGAGAAAACCTGTGAGGCCAGGATAGACGATGATAATGGGAAATGCTGGTCTCTTCCCCCTAGCTAGGATAGTGGTTGTGTTGTGTATAATGCCAGAACAGAAATGGCTTCTGGGAGTAGCTAGTTAGGAAATCCATGCCAGGAGAAGAAACTCTCATCTCGCTTCTCAGCAATGGTGGAGCCCAGCTCAAAATATTACTGCCAAATAGCTGCACTGTTATGGTGAGCAGAGATTAAGAACCCTGAAAGAGCAGTAAACCGTGAAATATCCACTGCTGTGGTGTTTCATTTTGAAAGACAGCCTTGCATAAAACTAAGGAAGCTCGTTAAATTGAGAATGCAGAAAGAAGGGTTAAGTGTTCGCGTGCAGCATAGAAATTGCTTAAAGATGCTGTGTTAGAGACTCACAACACATGCATATTGCTTAGTGAAAAAAAATGTTGAAAAGGCAAACCCCCACTAAACTTGGTGTGCCTAACACCAGGGGAACTAAGTCTGTTTGAAATGAGACCAAACGCTCCTTTCTGTATGCAGATTAAAATACAAGTAAAACATCCCCTCTAGCAAGATGCATGTAAATACACACAAACGCAGAGCAAAAGGAGATTTCAGAGAAAAACTTTCTAAAGACCAGAAGAACAAATAAATGTAGAAAAGAACAAGACCAGGCTAATCAACATGGCTTTTGCAGTGAGGTCATGGCCCCCAGGCCGTGAAGTGTTTGGAAGGCAAAAGAGATCCAGTTAACAGTCTGTCAGCATTTCTGGAAAGAGGTTTCTTGGGATCTGTTCTTAAAGAAATTAACCTGTCGTGGGTTGAGAGGGGAAAGTTCACGCATCAGAAAACTAACCGATTTTATTAAAGAGAAGCAGAGGGTGGGAATAAATGGTCAGGTTTTAACATGGAGGGAGGTCTTTCTGCATTCCTCAGGGATTTGTACTAAGGCCAGTACAGCTCAACCTGTTTTGTTTTATAGAGGGTCAGAGTTTTCAAATGACACTAACAAAACTTCAGATACTTGGGAAGACACTATGCTTTTCCCAACTGTGCAGCAAATAAAGGAATTTGCCTATGTAAGAATTATCAAAAGGGTTTAAAATCACTCAGTTCATACTGACAGGAAAGTAGCTTTAAGAGCTTACACAGAGAAGAACTGGTAATGGGCAAAACTGAGGGCACTACTGAACCCTCTCCTTTTGCCTGTTATGTTTTTCCCCTGACATCTGCCTATTTTGCTAGTTGTTGTATTTGATGTTTTAAAAGATGCAAAATAACAGCAGCCCTGTGCTTCAAGTAGGTGAGAAAGATAGATATTACCGGATGGCTGAGAGTGCAAATAGTGTGTTTGTGAGCTTAAGTGACCACATTACTCCTCTTCATCTTCACAGGAAAGTCTCCTTTCGTAGTCTTTTCATCAGGGGGACCCAATTCAGCAAAGCCCTTGGGCACCTCACTTTCTGCTGGAAGGATTTACTTCTGAGTAGCATTTGATTCAGCGTGTAGTTAGTGTTGGTTGTATGTTGGAACATAAACACTTTGCTTAATTTGGACTATGGAAAGCTTTTACTTTTGGGGTTTTTATAATGTAGCTCCTTTGGCTACATTGAAGTCATTCTTCTTAACTTTTATTGTCCAATATGCTGAAGAACTAATTTGGCGATTTCTGTCCTAGGAAATGAAGAGGCGACGTATTGCCAAACCATTTTCGATGGAAAAGTTGCTTTATCAGATTGCAACAGCAGAAGCAAAAAAGGAAAACGGGCCGACTCTGAGTACGATATCATCACTTCTTGGAGAGCTCAGGTAACAAATTGGGGGTCTGTTGTACCTGTTTTGTTTTAATTGACAGACTTTGGAGGTGGATGACGTAAGTAACCCTTTCAGACGCATGTCTTGTACCTACATAACCAAGGAAAAGCCCAGCAAACTTCAAGACAGCCACACGTGGAAGAAGCAGTTTCCTTGGCTGTATCTGATGTGAGCGTGCCCGTGGTTAGGATGTCTTACTCTAAGAATTCCCTACTTCGGGCACCATCATGGAATTAAAGCTACAGTTTGCCTTGGGATTTTGTTTTGTTGATTCTTGGTGCTGAGACTCAAGCTTTCCTGAAGCATTATGTGAACTGCCTGGTGCCAAGTGGTTAAATACCTTTATTCAGTTTTTCAACTTCTTGGCATCAGTACCCACTGTCAGTCCATGTCTGTCATGGGTTCTGCACAAGGAACTCTTGTCTTCAGCATCAAGATTATTACACTGCAGTTGTAGAAGGTACATTGCTTACAGAAAGTTGTGCTGATTTAAACCACTGAGTAAGTGAGCAGCTTATTTATAGGTGCTAATGCATCTCGCATTCTCCTCAGTATTAAGGAAACATATTTAGGGTTTCTCTTAAGATAGGTAAAAAAAGAAAATACAATGTTGCCTGGCTTCCTGTGTAATGATCTTCTCTTTTGTTCCCTACCATGTAGTTGCTACCTATCTTTCAAGTTTGTGACAACTGATACTCGAGATGTCAAGAAAGTTTTGATGAATGGAACCTACAAACTGTATTTAACTAACTAGCATGTTCATTTGGAAAATTTCCAGTGACATATTGAAGGGGAAAACAGCCCATGTGTTGTTTTAGTGTTCAGAAAGAAATACAAAGAGGTGTGCTGACTGCTTTACCTGCAGCTGGTTCCCCTGTGGGAATGAGCACTTCCAAGTGCCCTTTTTTTTTATTACTTTTTTTTTTCCTTGAAGAGGAAAAGACTGCGAGTGCGAAAGGTGAAACAGAAATGTTGGGGCTTGCTGTTAGACCGTCACATCGACCTCTATCAGAGTGGTTCTCAAACTTGTTCTTATGCTTAGGTCGGGATTCTGTGGAGGATATCGGTCCTTCCTGTGTCTGCTTATGGAAAACAAACCCCCACACAACAAAACCCGTAAAACCCCCCAACAAAGTGGAACACTGTATCATATTTTGTTCCCCTTTGCTTTGTTTTGCTTGTTCATTCTGTTTTGATCTCTTGATCTGCCTTGGTTGCTCAGTTTGCCCATGCCATTTGCTTAGCTTGGCTCTCCACCCATCTTCAGCTGTGTCTGGTGGTGAGCTTTTTTATTCTCCCCTTGCATCTGCTCAGCTCACTCCACGCTTGCTGTCTTCTACTCGGCTCCAACCAGACCTGCTCTCCTAATGCTGTGTAGTTCAGCATAGGAAGTACTGTCCACCTTGCGGATGCCGTGGGTGAAGGGCGGCTGGAGGGCTTAGTTTTTGTCCTTAATTGATATCTCCTTCTCTTTCCCCGGGTATACAGCAAGATCTTCGCTTTTGGCACAATCACTTGCCCTGCTCCCCCTTTCCTGCCTGAAGCTCCTCATGGCAGCAGGTCCTTGGTTCATCTCTGCCTCCTGATGAAGGTGGCTGTTACTCCCGACAGCAACGGCTCTTCCTGCTCCAGGTGGCTTTTGGCAACTACAGGGATGACAGTCATGTTAGCCACATCTCCTGACTCTTCACATGGCCCTGGGCAACCACCGACCTCCAGGAAGTACTCGTCAGTCCCCAGTTCTCTGTGGAGCAGTTTGAGAACCACTGGTTCGATGCAGTGGTCACTGTTAAAATCAGGAGATAGCTTTTGCAATTAGGCAGCGTTTCTGTGGTGCTGGCTATCTCTCACCATGAGTAGGGAATGGCACCAACCTCCAACAACACTCAGGGCTTTGCTGTGTGGAGCTAAGGTTTCAATGATGATGGCGGTAAAAAGGTGGTTTTACATGGCTTTGTGGTGGTGTGAGGTGATGCCTGTGTCTAATTGCATAAATCATTCGCAGGGACACAGAGCTGAGGCAGCGGCGGCAGCTTTACGAGGCAGGTCTCCATTCTTCAGCGCGCTACGGCAGCCACGACAGCAGCAGCACGGGGATGGATGGAAAGAAAAAGCCTCGAAAGTGGTTGCAGTTAGAAACGTCAGAGAGGAGATGTCAGATTTGTCAGCACCTGTGCTATCTTTCCATGGTGAGTAAAGTCCTTTGCCACCTCTGGGGTACTGTCTCCCCTGGTAGGGCACTGTAATGGACTATAAGCATTTGGGAGATGGGAGATGACTACTGAGTCATCTCATACACTCCACACAAGATGCAGAGATGCTGATTTGGTTTGTCTCAGAACATTTACTGCCTCAGGCAGCAGTGACAGAAGACAACAGTTAGAGTCAGCTAGCTTCCCCTCCCCCTGTAAGGAAGGAGTAAACTAGTCACTCAGCTGCGTGGCTGCATTGCACTAGGAGAGGTAACAAAGATACCTGCTGGTTGCCAGTAGTTGTAAGTCATGGCAGAACAGTTTCCAGGATGAGCTAGCAACTCAAATACATGCCCTGAGTCTTAGGCATACAGCTACAGCCTGTGCTGCGACAATTTCCCTGCAAGACAAATTGCAGGGTAGATGTATTCTGTCTATCAAGCTAGAATGCTGTTTGCCAACCTGTCTGTTCAGAAACAGGATTCATGCCCGTAAACTTTCTCTCTTTTTACAAGTAATTGCCTACTGGATTTTGAAGGTGAGCTCACCACCGTGGTGACACTTCCAGGTTTTAACTGTATGCAGAACACCTACAAATACAGCAATTTAATTAAAAATATCAAAAAAACCTGCTCCCACAACCTCGTGTACCACTTAATTCCAAGATCAGATATTTAAATAAATACAGTACAGTGTGTGCAAGTCCATATTCTGGAAATACTAGAATTATTCTGAGATCTTTGGGGTTTTTTTGGTTACATAAGTCAGGTTTTTGATGGAAGAACAATGGAACTTGTTAAATAGTTAGCTATAGCTGGTTCCCCCCCTAAAATAGAATACACTCCATTTATACATGTCTTTGGACAGCTGCTTAAGCAGTATTAATTTGAAGTCACTTTAAAATGAATCTGTAAAAAACCCCCAACCAAATCCTCCTAATTCTTGCCTGTTTGCTCTGGAGTAAGTGTAACCAAGGAAAGTATTTTTTCCTCGTCATGCTTTGAAAACAGTAATAAGGGACAAAAAAATCAACTTGGTTGTCAAATTCCAACTGGAGTATGTAGGCTTGGCTGGTAGCCAGCTGAGCAAATGTGACCTCTGCTAAACGAGACAGTAGCTGAGGAATCCTGTGGCTAAGCTTCTGATTTTATCCTTATTCAAGACAGCATTTAAAATAATGGGAAACGTCTGCTTTCAAGAAATCTTTAGGCTACGTGTTAGATACTTATGCATATATCGCTATTTGGATTGGGCCTGCATTACTATTGGTGCTTTTTTTAATAAATCATATGTGTTTGCCAACATTAGCACTCAAAAAGGGATATGTACTTTCTTCTTGCACATTCTGAATCATTTCACAATGTCTAATACTTTTTGTTTTATGCCTCTAACTAACTTGTAAAATACAGGTTTAATAGCTCAGACAGTAATTCAATACTGCGTGCATAACATGGCTACAATTTGGGGCTTATTGCACTTCTCCCCCCCTACTCCTGCATTTTTATATAGGTCGTACAGGAAAATGAAAATGTTGTCTTCTGCTTGGAGTGTGCCCTGCGGCATGTGGAAAAACAGAAGTCTTGTCGGGGACTGAAAATGATGTACCGTTACGATGAGGTCTGTATGATGTAGCTTTGTGATGCTGCTGAGCTTTGACGCTGAAAACTTGGGAGTAGGCTTAACTCTGTCCTACTGAGACCTCAAGAGACTGTGCTGGGGTCTTTTGGATGTGGGAAGAAGGTGCTGTATTATAATCTTAAGTGAAAGAAATAGAGGGAAACATGATTACAAAGACGAAACCTGAAGCATAAATGGCATGGATAGGTATTACAGAACAGAGAAAGCATTTAGTGCTTTGGGATGCTGTAGAAGCTGTGCTTTGCCTGCCTAATTTCTTGCAATTTCTGTACTTCTGGGTAACTTCTCTGTGGATAACTCCACTCCAGTTTGAACCTTCTCTAAGGCAAACTTGTAGAGTACTTGTAGACACGAGGTCCAGTAATGGCTTCAGGCAAATGTGATGGTGAACAGAGCTCAGGCTGGTGATTTAGGACAGTGTCTGGGTTCTGGACTAATGCTCCATCACAGTACAGTCAAATGATGGATCTTCATCTGGCTAATTAGCTCCACGTCTCCAATGTATAAGGGATTGGGTGGGGAATCAAGAGTGGGGCAGCATTTCACTGTTACTCTGAACAGTGGATAATGAAGCAGTACGAGAAATTACAAAATCAGCTCTTGGAGATCAGTGCTGGTGCAAGCAACTTTTTGAGATGGGCTTCTCTGGGTGGTAGTGATTATTTTTTCCAAATGTAAAAAACTGTTGAAGTTTCTATATTTCTGAAAGACATTTGACTGCTGCGTGCCTGGCTACTGGTACAGAGTTGGTTTTGAGGGCTGTGAATGAGGAGAAAGATCACCTGCATATCAGGTCTAACTGGTAGACAGACTTCATTAAGAAGCTGCTTCAACTTTGCACAAAAGCAGATTCTCAACATTCTTACTAGGGTGGGCCAGCCAGTTAGAAAAATCTCTCCCCTGCCCTGAACTTCATCAAATCCCTGAATGCAGTGGAGGTAGGAATGGCACTGCAGCCAAATTTTGATGTGTAGGTCAAGGTCTTCTGGTCCCTTCTGATTATAATGCTATGCGGCTATTGCTTCTTTTCTGCGTGGTAGCAAAACAGCTTTCTCTTTGCTTGGCCTCAGGACACCTGCACAATATTAAACAAAAGTAGCATCCTGTAACCAATGCCAGCAATGTCACAAGGAAAAGTGGGATCTTTTCCTTAAATTTTCAAGAAATATTTAATAAATAGTAAATTATAAGCAGTGCTACTGCGGATTTATAATTACAGCATTTGTAACTTTGTTCAGCAGTGGGTTTTAAAGTTGTATCTGAAGAACACTGCTGACCTCAGTGTAATAATGATGGAGCCCAGCTTCTTTATTCTTGCTTAGGACGTTTCTAGTTCTGCTCATCACTGTCTTCACATTTGGAGGGGGCAGCTTCAAAAAGGGCAGTATCTGGACTACTGCGCAGTACTTTTCCTGAAATTCCTGGTCATGAATGTAGTACATGAGCCAAGCTTTTTTCCCCTGTTAGGTGCTTTCAGTCAAAAAGGCAGCACTGCATCACTGTCCATCCGAAGTGACTGGAGAAAGAGCAGATGCTAATTTGTATTTTCTTTTTCTCTCTCCCTGAACAGGAACAAATAATCAGTCTAGTCAATCAAATCTGTGGAAAAGTATCTGGTAAAAATGGCAGCATTGAGAACTGTATCAGCAAGCCTACACCAAAAAGAGGACCTCGTAAGAGAGCGACAGTTGACGTGCCATCATCTAGGCTTTCATCCTCCAGTTCATCCAAAAGTGCTTCAAGTTAATCCTGAAGATGCCAACACTCTCATTTTGTCAATTTATATATATTTTTTGTAATTATTATACCATAGTTTGGAGTACTTGCTGTAGAATACAAGCTGTCTTTGCACTAGCTCTAAAGAAGATTTTCTTCTGGTTTTAGAGAACTAATTTTGTTTTAGCATTAAACTGTTGAATTTTTTTTGTACTTAGACTAGAGAGATACAGCAGTCTGATTTTTTTAAACTGCCGTACGTTCACTGTTTTAAAACCGGCAAGGGGCTGATAAAATATTAATTTGTATTGTCCCTAAGGCTGAAAAAAGAAAAAGCCTTTTTGGTAACTGTGAAGAAAGGCTTTGAACCCACTTTTGGAATAGGTTGAAGTTTAATGTGTTTTATAATTTGTTCTCCGGTCATGTGAGCAGATTTTTCTAGAGAGATAAAGGGATGGGAGACAAAAACTTGAACGAAATTGCTTTACTTTGGCTGTCTTTTATTCTGTCACAGCAAGATAAGTTTTGTAATTTTTTAAATTGGAGAATACACACTTTCTTTGGGAGGTTTTGGCAGCTGAAGATGGACTTCGTTTCCTAACTTGTAGGCAAAAGGAGGAGATTTGGAGTATGTTCTCTTTTACCAGCACATCACTATGCATCTGTTTTGAGGGGGGAAAATAAAAAATAAAGAAAAAAGAAAAAAAAAAAGGAGGAAAAAAGACTGCCTGCCTTGAGGAGTCACGTGAGGGAAAACTGTGCCTGATTTCATTAGGAAATCCATTCTGTTATTTTTTGGTGCTGTTGTCTACTTTATCAAAAACCCTTCAATAGCATCCTTTGAGAAAAAAGAAAAAAAAGAAAAAAAGTGATTGAAGCCATAAGTGCTTCTTTTGTCATAGACGTGCAATCTTTCTAACATTCCATTTCCATTCCACTGCTGTTTTTCACACCTTTACACAGTCAAGCATTAATTTTTGTTCTGAATTTGTTTCATTATATGATCACATTTAGAGCCACTAGCAGGTCTGCATCTTTCTTTTGAATGTGAAAACGCATTTGCTTTCATCTTGTCTATTTTTTCTCTTCATGTTGTAACAAAAAGAAAAAAAAAAATCACACCTTTTGTACATATGCCTGTAAATTTTTTTAAATACTTGAGCCTTTTCTTGGGGTGGGGAGGGGGGATGGTGAAGAGACAAGATGAAGAAAAGCCTTACGTTTCACTTTCTTCATCGGTTGGATTGGATGCTTACAGGGTTTTTCTTGTAACATTTATAAGTGCTGCTTACATCACTGAACAACAACAAAAAATAATAATGGAGTAGCTGTTGCCCTTTTCTGGTTGTGTGTACAGTATGTGTGGAATAAAAAAGGGAAAATGTTTTCACAAACTGTTTTGTTTCGTAATTGAATTCAACAATACCGTAGCTACCCATATTGCACTGAGCTTGCCAGTGGTCACTGTCAGGAAAGTCCTATAATACAATTTGTTGGTTGTTGTTGCAGAAGACTGAACTGTTTTGGAATATTTAACAATAACATAAACAGAGTCAAGTGTTTTCAAATGTGGTTGTCTGGTTTTTATGGCCTTGCTGTGTACTTTTCCCTCTTGACAGTAAACTTCTGACTATGGCTTACAGTTTGACATTTAATTTATTAGCGCTGCTCTGCTCTCTTTCCTTGTAAGGAAAGACTTCATGTTGTTTATTGCCAGTTCTTTGTTTACTTTCCAGGTTTGTACTACGAGGTTTAATAAAAAAAAACAAAACTTTTTTGGACATTTTGTCTGTCTTCTGGAAAGCGAGTGAGTAAAGGAAGAGCTCCTTCAAGAAAAACTGCCTTCAACAGACGCCTTGTTAAACAGAAAATAACTAACTGCAGGTAGCGAGTGTCTAGCTTGAATTTCCTAGAGAGGGCTCAGGAATCACTCTGTCAGGTAACAGGAGACAGAGTGAATCCTTCAGGGAACTGGCCACATCCCAGCTCGGGAGCAGCAGAACGTGCATCAGTTCTCTGTCAGGGCAAGTCTTTGTATTTGCACACAGCTCATCCTTTTACTTACGCTGTTCCTGATTACATTCCTTCCCTCTGTGCATGAAGAGCAGAGCCAGGAGCCTTCTCAAAGGAGAGCAGATCCCTGCAAACAGAGCGTGAGACTTGACAAGCAACAGGCGTTAGACATGCTCGGACCTCAAGTTTCAAGACAAGAAATGACTGCAGAAATAAAAAAGGCAGCAAGATGACGACAACTACAGGTCCTATGGTTTATAAAATGCAAGCATTTAAGTTACAATTCATTCAGGGTTGCTGGTGTGCATCAGTGTAGTCAAACAGAAGTTACCATGGAAAAGTAAATTACACTGGTGCTCCTTATAAGTGACTTGGGTGTTTTTCTGATGTAGTCGCCTCTGTTCACTGTCATGGACAAAATATTTGGATAATCAAGTAAAAGACATGGTTGAGATAGAAATACTTTATTTTATCTCAAAAGAGGAGTAAGTTCATACAATGCTAAAATCTCTGCTCCAGGAGGAGTGTAACATTTCAATTTGTATCTCTCCTCTTTCTCAGTTTCTTTTTTTTCCTTAACACCTATGATAACTAAGTTGGTCCTGAATAAGAAGTGTGAGAGAGTAAACACTGCTGCACTAGGAGACAAAGGCAGTAGGCAGTCAGTAGGTAGTAAAGAGCAGAAAATAACTTTTCATTTTGGTTTGGATCCTAAATCTTCAGTTGCAGCAGCTGACAACATGCAAGAACAATTTGGGTTCAGTATTACACATCAAGTCTATGTACTTCCAATCAGCCATTAGTGGTTAGTGGTCAAAGTGACTTGCATCTTCCCTCTTTAATTCTCTTATACATAGTATATACAACAGGTTTACTGCTCCCCAAGACTACGGTTAAAGTGTGTGTGCTTTAGGCTTTTTTTTCCTTTTAAAAACCAACCTCGACATGACTGGCGATTCTGTAAAAAGGCAGTATCACTAAGTAAAAAGATCTGGCTGTTAATGCTTGGTTAGCAAACTGCTACACAGGCAAGCTCTTCATTCACTTGTTCATTCATTCAAAAGTCATTCTTAAAGGATATGGGTTTAAGATTCAAATAGTCTGAGAGTCACTTTCGTCACTAACATCTGAAGCACCCTTTCTTTCAGTTACAGCAGCAAGAGCAGTGTCTACTTGAACTTCCTCTTCATCAGACTGAACAACTGGAGACTCCCCTTCACTTGCATCTTGGCTGGCAGAATCGGTGCAGGTTGATGACAGGGAAGACGACAGTTTCTGGCGTAATTCAGACTGGCTTGGAACCTGGAGACTTATCTCATTCACGTAGGTGTTGGATTCGGGCCCTTAGAGATGGAACAACAACAACAACAATAAAACTTCAGCACAGCGAGTGAACAGACAAGTCAGTAAATGAACTGAGCTCAACCTTGGTTAATGAGTTGCACTAAGGCTGTTTTGCTTCTTTTGCAAAGCACTACAAAACCTTCCCCAAACACAGAGTTGCCCTTTGGCTTTTCTGAAGCTGATCTCAAATACAAACCGCAGGCTGGCTTTAATCTATTTCTGATGGCGTGTTCGTTTTGCTCATTCTAGAATTTCTTGACTCTTGAGAACAAATAAGACTGCAGGAATGTTGAGTCCTGACTGTTCAAAGAGATGTAGCTGATGTCCAGCCTGCCTGTTAGCCAAGACCCAAGTAATTCTCCCAACTGCGACTTTGATAAAGTCCTATAATAAAATTCGCTGGGCTTCAGCATGTGCTGAGAATCATCACCAATAGGAAAATCCTCCAGACAAACACTGTCCAACAGAAGGACACAAACAAACCTGGGTGGAAAACAAACTAGGAGACAGGCAGTAATAATCTCCAATTTTGACTGAAAGCAAAGAGGTGGAAGCAAACCCACTTCTTGCTCACAGCATGAAAGCGTTCCTGCTAGTAAAACTCTATCGTAGCTCAGGTGCACAACAAAAGGGATTTTGAGACTTTGCTTCCCCACATCCTGTGCAAAAAGACTTCTAAACAAGTTCAGTGCAATGGTGTTTGCTTGCAGTTTGGGAGTAGAGATTTCAACATTATCTTAGATCTTCTATTCTGGTCACTTCCTAGCAGGAAATGAAATAAGTTAAAATAGGGAAACGCAAATGTTCCCCCTATGTGATAGGCCAAATAAAGCCCTTTTTGACTTCTCTACTATGCCTAGTAAGTGTTCCTCCATAGATGGGCACCCAGCTTCAGCACTTGAGTAACCTGGGTGAGAAAAGCCTCTTAAGAATCCTGTGGAGGATGCCTAGCCGGTCTGCTGAGCTGCTTCCTCAGAGAGAACATGACGTTATACTGAACATGAATGATAATAGCAATATGTTTTTAAAGACACCTATGTTGTGCACACCAGCACATATTAGATTAATTTACACAAGGCAGGCAGAGACGTTTTCTAGAGTAGCAGAGGTGGGTATGTTTTTCAGCTCCACTTACTATCATCATACATTTCAAAA
Source organism: Psilopsiagon aymara (assembly GCA_024733675.1). Classification (NCBI taxonomy): domain Eukaryota; kingdom Metazoa; phylum Chordata; class Aves; order Psittaciformes; family Psittacidae; genus Psilopsiagon; species Psilopsiagon aymara. The sequence goes on along the minus strand of JANRGW010031746.1, from coordinate 11,015 downwards.
CCAATGCCCAGAAGGTGGTCAGAGAGATCTGAAAAGGTTTTAACATCTTGAGCTGATCTTCATTTTTCCAGTTACTAAAATAACTTACCTGTATTCTGTGGCATTCAGTAAAACTGTGAAACAAATCTGGCCCTGACCAACCCACTTCTCCACTGACATCAAAATGAAGAGTTACCTTTAAGCCATCTTATTTTTCTGAGAATGAAGACACTTGCACATTTAGCTTGACACCAGGGTGCAAGGTTCTTAGAGCAAGCACAAAAATCCCTTCTGATTCAGAGGGAAATGAATTGTCTGGAACCACAACAGCGACAAGACTCTTAATGCTGTAGATGTAGTAACTAGAGAAGTAAATCTTGCTGCAAGCCTACCCAACCTCTGCATTAAGGTTAGAGTGCTAGAGCATTACAGCACTGGCAAGTTATGGTACAGTGTGTGTGGATCTAGATAATAACTATACATATAACATCTATACATACACACTAATATATTACAGCAGAAAGTAAATTCTGTAGGGGTTTTTTTCAAAGGCTAATAAACTTTACATCTGTTTAGGAAAAAACAACTGCTCTTAGTAGCTTCTACACTTCCTTAGAGAATTCAGTTACACTTTGTTGTTAAAAAAGACATGAAGCTTTCTGTTCCAACATTTGCCAAAGACCCAGCAATGGGGAGGCAGTCCTAGATTCTGTAATTACTTGCATGCTCAAACAGTGATCAAATTTAATAATGCATGACTTGGATGCCTATCCAAACCAGCCACCTGAATTTAGGTTTTGCAATAAAACCTTTAGTAGGCAAGTGTGCCTTGACTACTTACAGTAAGCATTTCATGTTCACAGCAGGTAATAATCATCTTTACACAGGGAGGAAGACAAATACCCCAGGATATTATTAACATTTTCCTTTATATATTCCAAAACATAGGGCAGTATTTAAAGCATACTGGTTCTTCACTGTAAGTACTTGTATAAAAGTATTACAACCGGTAGTTTCAAAAGAAATCAAAGTACTTTTAAAGGACCTTCATCACCTCCCCCAAGAAAACTCATTTTGGCTCTTTTGGGAAAAGGCATTTTAGTACTGAAGTTTTTGCATTAAGAAAACACTGGTGGACAAAGTATCCAGTATTACTAATTCCCTGCTGTAAGCAGATCCCTCATCATGCTGCAACTTGGCAAAATGTAAACCTGGTTTTGTCCATCAGAACACATAAAGTTTTGGTTCAGGATTAATTTAATCCTATTTAAGTAACATTACCAGCAGTAAGAAGGCTACATGAAAGAGCTGCAGCACTGGAATCACTCTTCAGAAGCTTCCAGAACTCTGCCATGTTGAACCATGGTTCAGCCGTTCAGAGGAACGCCTCTCTCTGAAGATCTTGCAGGATAAAACTGGTCCAAATTTACCTTAAAATGCCAAGGTTATGAACAAATTCCAAGAAGGCCATCATAAAAATAAAACCCTAATTGCTGCAAACTTTCTGTTGAAGTTTGTTAAAATGCCTTCCATTAACTTCATATTGAGAAAAATGCACCTTAAATGCAGCATGTAACACATCACTTATCCATACCATGAGAAACCCAACATGAAAACTGCAGTAACCAGATGAAAAAAGAGCCAGTCCAGAAATACGCAGTAGTTCTGATGCAATCTCTCTTGTACTGCAACTAAACGCAATGTTTTGAAAAACCACTGATGAAAAATATTCGATCTACCTAAAGTGTACGGGTTTACTGCAAATTAGAGCAATTCTGGTGATTTATCACTTCAAGCCCACTGTCATTACTAGTATCATACCCAGCATGGGAGAAAGCATATTATTGTCTTCGCTTCCTGAGTTTAAAAAGACATCAAGTGCTTCTTGGTCAGACATGTCCATTAGGTCCATCTGTTCCAGCATGTCCACATTCACCTCCATGGAAGACATACTTCCAATCGGTTCTGTAGTAAAAATAGTGCAATGAGCAAACTGACATCAGTAACATGGTGTTATTACCTATGAAGGCTTCAGTAACTGCTATAATTGGGTGCATCAGCAAGCAATTAAACTACATCTGGAAGGAGCAACATCCAGAGAAGCTGCTCAGCAGCTGTCTCAGCCCAATCCAAGACTACTCTGTGCAGTCTTTATTGTGAAACTAATGTCCATTACTGGTTTTGTAACACAAAACATTTTTAGCAAAAATACCTATAGCAACAGCATTGTCAGAAATACTCCAGGAATGGCACTTATGGGAAAAGATTGAAACTCCATTTTGCAACACTCCTTTTCAATTCTCCCAACTAAAAGCATTTTTAGAGAAAAAACCCACACACATTTAAGCATACAGTCACTAAAGGTCAATATACAAGGGATGTGGAAATTCAGAAATCAGGATTAATGTTCACAGAAAGCAGCCATTCCTCCTCCTCATTCAGTTAGACTAATAAATGGCAGTAATACGCAAAACCCAGGCTGATGCCCAATATCTTATCTCAGCATGGGGATTTCACATTATTAATTATTCAAGCAATTTACTTATTGTTGTCAATATAATACTGACAGCTCTCAAGGGAAATAAATACTTGGATGAGCATCTTCTTCCTTGAACAATAAGACATGCAAATGCAGACAGTAGGTTCAGGGGTAGTCAGGTTTCCAGCTGCTGCATGTATAACACCAAATATTACATGAACAGTTTATTGGTCTCTCTAAATTTAACAATTACACTGTTAAAAGCCTTCATAAGTGAACTGAGATGAAATCCTGTAATTTCACTGTTGGTTTTTTTTTTTTCCAAATGTACTATATATAGCTCTGTAGTTTTAACTGTACTGCAGGATCAAATCCTTCATTAAACCAGTTTCTTTGATATGCATGGGTTCTACATCATGCTAAAAGCTGAAGTTCATAAAGTTAAACCCTCTAACAGAGCTGTGTGTCCAGTTCTAGCCAATGACAATGTCCACTTTTAGTCTAAGTGGACTGTACCTACACAGAAAGAAGACAACCCAACTCAATTCCTTCCTAACAGATTCAGACTGACATATCCCACTTCTCAGAAGACTGCCCTAGCAACCCGTATAGAGCATCTTGCAGACGCACGGCTGTAGCAGGTATGCAGAGAAATGGAAATCCTGGATTGTAGTTCCTGCTCTGGCATCATAAATGATAGCAGAACTGTTTCTGAAGCAGGGACAGTATCTCTCCAGTTTTCTCCCACATGAGTGATTTATTCTCCTGCTTGCTTGCTTTCTGGTCCTACAATGCTTGCTTGCTTTCTGGCCCAACAGATGGTTACCTCCCACATGGATGTCTATGGTATTCTTTTGCTTCAACTAGTCAGGAGGTGCCAGACTTGAGTCATTTCACAATACAGAGAGCTTAACCTGATCTCCCATGTCCTAATCACACAATCTGTATGTTACACAGACCATGGAAACAGCTACCACCTCAGAACTGTTTTGAAATACAACACTGAGCTTCCATCTGCACTTTTACAATTTTCCTGAGGCATAATCCCAGGCTTTGGAATACCGATGGACAGAAGGGGCTACCTCCACCCACATCTTTATAGACATGGATGCACTCTTCAGCTGCAGAGAAAAGCGCTATTCCAGACATACTTCAGCGCTCTGCAATTTCTCAGACAATGAGCAGAGTGTCTGACTAATCTTATAAGGTATGTAGCTCTCCTGGAACCCAGAACTTGCTTCAAAAGCCAATCTGAAGTTTCGGTTCCACTGAGGAAAAACCGAGGCACTGCAATACTCCATCTGTAAGCATTAAAACTGCTGCTGTTTCTGACCCCTCAACAGTGTTCTCCAAGTTGTGAGTTCGTGACTCACAAAATGTATTTTAAAACTGTGTAAAACACCACAGAAGGTATTTTAAAACTTGCCTCGCCTCTCTGCTATCTGCAAGTATCCTGTAGAAAGGTACTGCTCCATGTCCTGCTGGAAGGCTTCTTCAAAGAACTTCTGACGTTCCTTTAGCTTCATCTGCTGGGTGTGCTCCATATCCAAAACCTTCTGTGCGTGTTCAGCATCTAGCTCAGCTGAGTGTAAAAGAAACAAACAAATAAAACATTGCATGTACATCCCGCTGACTCACAGAATTTAAAAGCTACTGAACCTGTTCAATCCTGACAGATTGTTACTACATACTGTTAACACAGGCTGCTATAAAAGAAGGCTTCTGCGCTTTGCAACTGTACTTTAAAACTGGCAGGATAAGAATACTATATTAGGCAGCGTAACCTTCACATTAAAGTGATATCTTGAGGCAAGATGCAAACTCTTGAACTGTATAAATGGCAACACCTGCAAGCCCTGTCCATCAACAAGGACTTCATAATTCTGCCCAAAAGAGCTATCACATAATGATGCTTCTGCTCCCATATGTACCCAATACACAACATTAATACTTCTAAACGTTGCAGCACATTTCTACCACAATTCAAGTGGGAAGATAGATATAGATGTCCACGTGCTTATATGTACATAGAAATACACATACACAGATGTGCGTGCACATGCGTGTGAGATTCTGTTTTTGTCAGCCCTCAGACTAGAAGAATCCCTTGAAGAATATCCTGCATGTCATGCAGGCACATATCCACAGAAGCTGTGACAGGAAGTAAGTAAACAGCACTGTTTTCAGTACACCGCCACGCAGTCATTAAGGACAACATACATGGGCTGCTCTGTATACAGCAGCAAAGAATGTGCCCAAAGATGATGATACTGACACAAAAAAAAGCAAAGCCAACTACCATGAATTACTAATGTGACACCAAGCAGAAAGGTCAGCTTGCATAGCTTGTACAGACATACAGTGACAACTGAATTTGCTTGTACGTATCTATGCTGCCTCTCCAGCAGTTCCTCTTTCCTCCTACAGTGAAAGATGTACTAGGCTGGATATGATTAGAAGAACTCCTTCCCTCCTGTTTTGTTCACAGGAGTCGCTGGCTGGCCAAAGGAAAGAATCCAGCCAGAGCATTGTTAGAATATGCTTTAGGGAAAAAAAGAAAAAAATCTTTTTAGGAGGGATGGAACACATAAACCGGAACCTTCCTCTCAGAGTTCTCTGTTCTTTACACTGTTCTCAAAGCTCTCTGCTTACAATAGAAGAATTTGCTAGCTGAGCTGCTGATGGAAAGGACAGGGCAGTGAGAAGAGCTGCTGGTCTTGTGTTCTGCCCATTAGGGGAAGCTTCAACAAATACTGCTGGGTAAAAAATATCCAAGCTTTCACACACCAGAGAGACACAGCCAGAATTCACATGGATACATGTGAAAGAGTGTCAGATTATCTAGGACAAGCATGATGTTAGTCTCCTAGGGTAAATGTTATCTTAATGATATTTTACAATAAGGGAATTCATAAAAAGCATTTACCATTACGGAGATCATTATCCAAATGCAAAAGAAGTTTTATTAAACCAGGAAAAAACATCAGAGCAGTAATTCACTCTGCTGCCTGCATCAAGGTCACAGATCATAAACAGAAACAAATGAGCTATGATAGTTGCCAAAAGGAGCCATAAGAATGGACTGATACATGAAACAGCCATTAAAACATCAGTAAGTTGATTTTTTTTTTCAAAGCAGATTTAAGAAGCAAACATCAGTGTATAATAAGGAAAGCATTTTCCTTTAAGTCAACAAGTCTTTATTATGAATTACATTGTGGTATACAATGTCTCTGGGTTCCCTGAAGCACTTCACTACAGTCCTGAATGATGAGCAGTTATTAACATTGTGTATGATGCAGGAATGCTATTCAATTGTAATAATAAACACCAGTGGCTATCACTGACAACACAAATTTTCTTTTCCTCATAATACATTCTGACAGTTTTGCACTCTGTATTCGTAGTTCAGGATATTTTTAGCCCTAAACCAGAGACAGCATAAAAGTAACACGAGACTGATACGACTTCTTTCTTAACACTGCCTAAAACGTTCTGTTAACTACTGAAATTGTCACTGTCCAAAACTAAATAGTAACAGCTGCCTGCTGTGCTGACAAGTTCTGAGGGAACTCGGAATGCATTGGCTGAAGAGTTGTCATAGGCTTCCTCTCCAAAGTTGGTTACAGAGAGCTAACACCAAGAACCTGGCTGCACAATTTCACACGCTGCCAGGTGCAATAGAAGTTGCTAGGCTAAGCAAAACTGAACTGTGACATCTGGGGTTTCTGTTTGTTATCAGAAGCGATAAGGATGGCTAGATGAAGCTACAGAAGATGGGTGTATTGTTTCTTTGACAAAACTATTCAGAATTATATTTTCATAATCCATGTGTAGTTTTACATGTTCATAAAACCCTGAACAGAGCCAGCACCAAAGGAGTTCTAAGAAAGTGTTTAAGAAAGAACAAGGTATCATCCATACACCATCAAATGCTGCTCACATCCACATATGAATTCTTCCCAGGATGCAAACTGAGACCTGACGCACTTCACAGAATCACAGAATAATGTGGGTTGTAAAGGACCTTAAGATCATCTAGTTCCGATCCTCTGCCATGGGCAGGGATGCCTCCCACTAGACCATGTCATTCAAGGCTTTGTCCAGCCTGGCCTTGAACACTGACAGGGATTGAACATTTCCCACTTTTTTGGGCAACCTGTTCCAGTGCCTCACCACCCTCACAGTAAAGAGCTCAAAGTACCATTACATTTTTCCTTTCACCATAAAACTGTACCTCTGAATGAGTAACTGCACCTGTTTCCCAATCACACTGCCATGTGCAGAGCAAAAAAGCCACAGAAAACCTAATTCACAATGAGATGCAGACGTACTGAAGCTGCCAAGATAAATCAAACAAAAGGCAACTTCAGCTGTACACCAACCATGTATTTTAAGAGAACAGAACTAAAAGCAGGCAGAATATTTCTTAAAAACTGGAAACTCAAGGGCTGACGTACAGCCGTCTGCACCACCGCCAGCAACTATCCCAGGGCCAACCCACAGCTCACCTCGCCGGCAGTCATAGCTCATCTGACAGCCTGCCTCTCCAAAGGCCATGCAAAGAGATACTGCTCATCCACAAAACTTCCATCTGCCACAAAACCTCCTTTTCTCCAGCGCTGCCGATCAACACGCTCTCCACAGCCTCGAACTCACTCTGCTGGCACTGAAGCACAAAAGCTGGTTCTACCCTGGAACCAGTCACTCTGCCTGAGCAGCCTCTGGGTATGTGCACCCCTAATGCGATGTTATACCGCCCTTGCCTCCTGGAGCCAGATGAAGAGTCACCAGGAAGTTTCAGGGGGTGAGTTGACTTCTTCAAACACTCAGCATGAGAAAAAGCTGTAATCATCAAGTCATCATTTGCTTCTGCCTAAACCAGCTAACGGGACCTGGAAAGGTGTACCAGCTAATTCTAGTTTCAAATTAATTAAAAAGGACTGCCCTGTGCTCTTACAGGTCAATGAAAAACAAACAAACACAGTACCCCAAGTGTAGTCCTTAATGCATTAATCATCTTTATGGGCAGTTTCCCCCCCTCAGCCTTTTTTCTGAGGGAAAAATAACCCTCCACCATCTAGCTGTACAAACAGCTACAGACACAGAAATCAAGGTAAGACCAGGAATACAACATTATTATTTGGTACAAGGTCCATGTTTGGCCATCTCAATTTACATCTCGGCTGATTCTGCAGCCAGAAGCTGTGCTAAGACGCTGTATTCCTATTACAAGATACATTTATTAAAGCCAGAACCTCAAGATAGATTTTTTTTCTTAATGACTTTATAAAGCATTTTTATTTATAAATGAACTCTATTTCTGAGGAAAGCCCCCTCCCATATCTTAAACATTTGAGCTAGACACTAGAAAAAATCCAGACTGCAAAGGAGCAAAATACAGTAGCTTATAACCACATAACTCAAGTATAAAGGACACCATTTCCTGATATGATTCTTATGCCCGACTGACACTTCCTATGAGTTAAAATTCTGCCATATTACCTAAAGTTGCTATCTGACCAACCAGGTGACCATTTTATACTTTAATCTACATTATTACATTTTCCAGTTACAGTTACAAATAACACAAATTAGAAGAATGACTACCAAAAAATCCAGCAACTGAAAGCACTGGGTTAGATTGCTAACGTATCCCTTAGACCTAATGTGAAAGTGAAAGGTGTTACATTGTCCAAATGGCAACAAAAATGGCTTTTTGGTGCTTTTATACTGTTATGCAATCTGTTTACTTTCCTTCAATCAATTTATTATGTTACTTCACATTTCTTATGTGAACTGGAATCCATAAATGTATCTGGTCTAAAGAGGGAAAGACACAGTCACACAAAACCTGGAGCTTAGACTAAGTGCCCTTTTTTCCCCGCCCCCCTACAGTTCAGCCAGACTCATTAAACCAGGCTGTCAAATGTATGCAAGTGTCCTTCACAGGGTTTTTTGCTTTCACTGAAGATATCAAAGTTTCAAGCAGTCCTCCACTGAACTCATTCCGGGTATTTGATGTTCCTCCTGTACTGGGGGGTCCAAAATTGGACCCTGCATGTAGGCACGCTGTGTAGGGGAGGATAATCCCTTCCCTTGATCTCCTGGCCATGCTCCTGTTCATAGAGACCAGGCAACAGCAGCCTCGCCTCCCCTGCTGCCAGGCGTGCTGCTGGCTCTGGCCCAGCTCGCTGCCCACTGCACCCCCAAAGCTCTCCACAGAGTTCAGGCCCCAGCGGGTCCCACCGCAGGGCTCCTCCTGCCTGGGTGCAGGGCTTAGCATCTCTATCTGCTGAACTCCCTCAAGTTCCTGTCAATCCACTCCTTAGCCTCCCTAGGTCCATCTGGATGGCAGCCCTGCCCTCAGTGCATCGACTCACCTCCCTCCTTTGGTGGCATCTGCAAGCTCAGAAAGAGGGCCCTCCACCACTTCCTCCAGGAAAAAGACCTGTGTGCTGCTTGTTACCAGCCTCCAGGTAGAGTATGACCCATTAACTGCTCCCTCTAAGCCAACCAGCTATCCATCTTGCTGCCCATCCATCCGGACTGTAACATCATAATTTGGCTATAAGAATATTGTGTGAGACTGTCAAAAAACTATTAGTAAGCTGGCTATTCACTGAACAACTGAAAGCATTCAAAAGTCAGAGCAAGAAGATCAAAATAGACAACTGAAGACAGGCATTCAGCCGAGTAACTTTTCAAGTGCATTATAACTTAGCAACATATATTTGCAACAGCCTCATTATATACCCTTTTAAGTAAAAATATCAAAGTGAGGCAAGACACTAGGGAGCACTTCAAAGAATGCAGTTTTCCTCAAAAATGTTTAAATTATTCTTGACAGAATTTAGAATGCATTTTGATAACATGACAGCGGAAGTTCAGAGCACTCTTGCACTATACTTTGCTGACAAGTGGGGCGAGACTGTTGGCAAAACTTGAAAACCAATTGTAAGTATGTGAATTGGATGCACACAGTCTTTCTTCCAAATAGGAGTGAAAAGAAAACAAGTAAAAACTACAAAACTGTTTTTAAACACTGATTTAAGTCTATTTAAAAAGGACTTGTTTTTTAACCAAAGGTGATTTAAATAATGATAATTAAAACAAGAAATGAAGTTCTGATTCACTAAAGTCAGGATTTCACTGGACCTCAGTGACAGAAATATCATCTCTGCTGGAAAAGATATACATGGCTCCAAATGACATTTGTTGCCTGACAACTCTCAAAAGCCTGCATTTTCCTGATGGGATATTTTGCTAAAATTAAGATTATCAAGATTATTTTTATTAAAGCATTTATCCATTAAAAAAAGCAGTCATTAAAATATATTCCTTGATATTTTTTAACTATTGTTTTTATAGCATGCATTAGCGTATGAAAACTCCAATTAGCTCACAAATAATCTAGTCCAGAGGAAAAGCAAAGGTCTTACAAGTGCAGAGGAATTTTTTTTAAGTTGCCCAAAAAGCAGTTCCAACCAGCTGGCTTACCTTGGAAATCCCCTCTAAAAAAGGGCTTGTTAGAGATCCATGAAAAATAAAGAATATGCCTAAATAAACATCAGAATAAACCACTGAAAATAATTGCCTATGTATGCCAAGACTCCAGTTCCTAAAGCAGCACCTGGAGGAAGAAGCAGCTTCTGACCAATGCGACAGGAAACACAGCTTGGGAAAAGGTTTCCACATAACTCAAAATTTCATCTGGCTACCAGGAAATCATCATAATTAAGAGATACTAAAAATAAGCTCCTGTGAACAGCAGATGCTTGAACAGGGTTCTAAAACTGTAAATACATACACAATTATAAAATAAAATAAAATTCACGCAAACTTCACGATCATATGCCTCACAGGGTGTGAAAGGAATATTAGAACTTGACAGAACTAGGATCTTTTCGGTCAGCTAAACAATAGGCTACTGCATTTACATTCATTCTATTTTCAGTTCTCCTTTAGCGCTCTCCTACATTTTAAAGTCTTGTAAAGTGTGACAAGGCCAGTGCCTTGTTACTGCAGATGAGAATACACCCAAGCTATGGACAGACTGCGCCCAGTTTGCGTTTGAGTTTTTAAACAGTTAATATGGCCCACACTGTAATTAATGTAAGGATTCAGACAAGCCTAGAGCATACAAAACTGTACATAAAAGCTTAAATTCTCCTCCCTTGCCTGATTGTACTTTTTTTGCAACAAAACAAACAGAACATCATACACAGCAGCTATATGGCACACTGTATTCTTTAGATTGCTTTCACCATTCTCTATTCTTGCAAGCTTAAAAATACAGCAGCTGAGGACTCCTCTGCAAGTGTGTCCAGAGCAGCATGAAGTGACGCCCATTTTAGAACTAGATCTACTCTGGTTCAGAAACAGTAAGAAAGCTTTTGGTCATTTTGCTTCTAATAAAAATATCCTGAAACTCGAGTTATTTGCCACCCTCTTGAATTTTTTAGATTAAAAGAAGACGAGGTTGATACACTGGAGGGAAGGAATGCCATCCAGAGGGACCCTGACACGCTTGTGAGGTGGGCTGATGCCAACCTGA